>JACEGR010005159.1:0-76891 GCA_014170235.1 Listronotus bonariensis
ATTAAATAAATGATTGCAGATATGTAAATACATCATAAACTTTATATTATATCATGGTCATTAATATAAATTAGTGTAAAAAAGTAGGTGAACAAGTAGGTAAACTAGATAATGCAAAAATTATTTTATGTTTCCCAGTTGAATAGAATTTCATTTTATTATAAATATTTAAATCTTAGCGTTTTATTATAAATATTTAAATCTTTTGCAGGCCATTACATAACAATCAACTTTTTCTAAACCAAAACCTTTAATATGAGTCCGGATTGGGTTCCATGTAGAGAAATAACTATTTTAGTGGACTGTACTGATATATTCAAGATTAATATATACAGAGTGGTCAAAAATAATCGTAAAAAATTATAACGACAAAAACCTTAAAAGTATTTTTTTGTTGATACCCCAATCTTGTATTACCCTACCTTATAAGCATTAAAAATAGGGGTAAGTTTGTATAAGAACGTATATTCAAAAAATTTATAGTTTTCAAAATATTAATGATTTAATATTGATCTATTTTTACAATGCATTTAAGTAAGGGTAGGTACGGTGTAGTTGGCTATGACACCGCATTTCGTTGCCAAGGCCAACTAGAAGCCAAACTAAGCCGTACTAAGCATTGTTAGACTACATTAATATTAATGTTAATGTAATAAAAATGACTTTAAGGGTTTTTGTCGTAATAACTTTAAACGAATATTTTTGACCACTCTGTATTTATTTATTGTGAAAATGTCAATAGAGTCTACTAAAGTAGTTCTTGCAAACGGCAGTTTTGACATTTTGAAATTTAAAATAGTTCAAAAACGGTTGGACTTAAGTATAGAACATTAAACATAAATTATGTTTATAATTTTACGCAGAACCTAAAAACTAAATAATATATACGGTGTTCCATTTAAAATAAGGAAGTTGACAATAACTTCCGGTATAACCGGAAGTGGTTAAGCTGCCAAAATATTTTAGTTTTATGTCCCCCACTGACTTTATGATGCTATCAAATTTTTAAAATTTTACAAAGCATATTTTTTAGTACGGTACCAGAAAGAAAAATTTACGGACCTTTTTAGTAAACATTTTTGTTCATTCATGCACGTTACTAAGCCCTGTAATCGGTAGATGGGGTTGATAAGAGTTTTACAAAAACTTGAGTGTGTGGTAAATCTGAAAGAAATCATTCATTTTTGAGATACAGGATGCGGAAAAACCGTTCTGAGAGTGCTTCATTTCAGCGTGTCTATTTAAGTTCGCACCATATGGAAAACTTTTTTATTATTAATTTTACGAAAAAAATTATTCTTTATAAAATGTTCTGCATGGTCTGAAACCTAAAATGCAACATCAGATATTAGTTTTTACAGTGGTTTACGGGGTATGTTAAAAAATATGAATTTTGCTCCCTTATTTTTTATATCAAAAATTTTATAAGAAAAAAGATTAAAAATAATATACAAATTTGTTCATTTTCACGAAAAACTTTTTTTTAATTTTTATGCGACAAGTGTAAAAATTTAACTTTTAACAAAAAGTTGTAGATAAGTGCATACTTATTTTGAAATGTCATATGTATAGAAAGCTTAGGAACCGTCAAAACAGCGAAAAGTCACAGAAACGCCCAGAAATTGCAAAAAAAAAAAAAAGTTTTTTCTTTTAAATAAACTAATTTGCATTTTTGAAAGGTATTTTAAATCCTAAAAAAATTTACCTATAAAAATTTTCGATAATATTAAAGAAAAGAGTGCTTTTTTCTTAAACAAAAGTCATATTTTTTGACATATCCCGTACACCACTGTAAAAATTATTATCCGATATTTGCATTTAGTTTTTAAACCATGCAGAACTTTTTATAAAGAATAATTTTTTTCCTAAAATTAAAAATAAAAAAGTTTTCCTATGGTATGAACTTAAGTAGAAACGCTGTATAAAATGATACTAAAAAATTAGGAAAGAAAAATCATGTATTTTTTTAAAAAATCCGTAATAATAATACCAAATTATTGTATATATGCTTGATTTTTTCCATAAGCTTCAATACAAAAATGCTTTATTTTAAATGGCCATATCTCTTTAAATAATATTGCTATCAAGACAATTAAAAAAAATATATATTAAGCAAAACTATAGCTCTAACTTCTATTAACAATACATTCTGCAGGGCGTTTAAAAGTTAAAAAACAGAATAATTTTTCATCGCCCCGTATGATGTGCTGTTAAATGGTCGTATCTCCTTCAGTAATTAAGGTATTAAGAAAATTAATAAAAGAAAATCCTAAGAAAAGTAGAAGCTATAACTTTGGCGATGCCGTTACTATTTACTTTAAAAAATACATCCTACAGGGTGGGGATTTTTGAAAAAAAAAAATCGTCCCTTATAATGTGCTATTAAAAGTAATTACATTTTTGGTTATTAAATAATAAGTGCCAGAAATGAGTAAGGATACTTTATTCACCAATTAGATACCTTTCTTTTAAATTAAAGCATTTATGTATTGAAGCTTATGGAAAAAATCGAGCATATGCCATAAATTTTGTGGGAATGTCTTTAGATATTAAGATTGAATAGGTCACATTATATTTTCATAGGTCAATTTGCAGAAATCTAATCCAATAGTACGATATAATTCAATTTACGGGCAAGCCAGAAAACTCCAACCAATTTCTAGTAAGTGTATAGGAGAAGTTGGACTTAAAAAATTCAAAAATTTATATGGTTACATTAAAGTGACCACACGTCCTGATTTTGGGATTGAAGGATTGTCCCACGTCCGGCCGATTTAAGAAACTGTCCCGATTTTTTGAAAAAGTCCCGACTTTTGGTGGGAAAAAGAGTTTTTCGCTAAGGTAAGGACCTTGGGGGATAAAAGATAATTTACCAATGAAAGCTTTTAAAGTTGAGGACCTACAAAAAAATTGGGAAAAACCAAAAAAATTTATCTTTTTTCACTTGTCCCGATTTCCATCACTGACAATGTAGTCACCTTAGTTTTATTATTATCTTTAAATTATGTAAATCATTTTTAATTTATGGAACCTCACATTGGAGTGAAGATCTAAATTAATTTTTTATTTTGTTTTTCCTATTTGTTTTAACAGTTCAGCAGAAATTGTTTCATTTGCTTCTGATTTAATTATTATGATTTTTTTGGACAAGTGTTTAAAGTATGTTAGCTACACCATTTATAGAAATAGAATTTTTAAGTATTAGGTGTAATTTTTTACCACAAATTAAATCTGTAAAAATTTTAATTTTTTGGTAAGAATGGCAGGAGATATTGCCTGGTCACCCGCGATTTATTAAATCCTGATCAAATTCACAGTTTATCATTCCAGCCCGATAAAGTAATTTTTAAAGGCACAATCGTATTAAGTAATTTTATTTAAAGATAACCTAATTTATTTTGCGTATAGGATTTCGCAAACTGCATAAATCAGTAATATAAGCTATGGAAATTAAAGTGGGTCAATTTTTCACATCTAACTGTACTTTTAATAATTTGGCCACAATAAATTACTGTTAGTTGTTTCAAACAACTTTGCGCGTTTTTGATTTGGAAAGTGTAAGTCTATTCTTTAAAATAAAATATTTTTTTAAAAACAAATAGCAGAAACACAGAAACAGGTCATTCATAGACGTAAATACAAAAACCAAACAGAAAACTGTCCCAGATAATTCATAGTTTAGTAAATTGCACTTAAATGATTTAACAACATGTAAATTTGCATATGCATATATGTACCTGAACAAACAGAACTATTTACACAGTGTGCATATCCGATACTTCGTTACATAGTAACAACACAAACTTTACATTCATAAAGAATAGGCACAATTCCGGTCGGCTCGCAGGACCAAAAACCTTTTGATTTAACACTTTTTACTCGTAGAGCGACGTTGCAAGATCTATTTAAGCTTGCGGTACGTGATATCGCGCTGCGTTGGGAGAGTGCATTAACTGACAAGAAGGTATTCACTTGCGGTAAGCGCAATATCCAATTGTCCACCTTGATGGTTCTGGTGGGGCAAGATGCGTTCTCTTGGCTTAAAAATATCCAAGAGAAGCTGAAGTAATTTCTAGAAATTGTAAACTGTAACAAGAATTTTGGAAAAACCATTTTGTTTTATTTTTGGAAATTTAAATCATACAGTAAAACTTAAATTAATGTCAGGGTGTCTTAACTAACAAATAACTAAATATTACACAATATTTCTAAAAACTAAAAAAATTAAGTAGAAAAGAGGCTGTTTCAGATTCGAGGCGCATCATTATAATCTCCGAAAATGTTAAGAGATACAAGGTTGGTTACCTTGAGACAAAGTTGCCTATTTTATGCTTAACAATATTCCTTTTAAATAATAAATAATAAATAATTTAATTAAAAATTAACAGCCTTTCCGGAATTATGAATAAAAGAAAAACAGTTTTTTTTATTCTACAAATGATGTTATTAAAATTAGGAAAAACTTTGTTTTTTAAAAGCGAAATAGTTATTTTTAAGCTTAATAGGCTTGTATATTAATATGTGTAAACCCAACAACATATCACACTTAGTGAGTGAGCAATAATGGAAAAAATGTATGCACACTTATCTGCGAACGGATATTTCCACAAGGCGGAACATTTACTTTAAAATTTAATAAACTTTTATATTAATATTCTCTTAATCTAACAACATATCACACTTATTAAGTAAGCAATAATGAATAAAAAATTGATGCACACTTACCTGCAAACGAATATTTTCACAAACCTTTGGGGTAAAATAGTAAATGATGCTTTTACGCTTCGAAACGTCACATTAATAATTGTGAAGTATTATATGTTGTTTTATTCACAATAAAAATAAAAGTTTATTAGGTTTAAAACTAAATGTTCCCGCCTAGGAAAGGCTATCCTGCAGAAAATTCTTAATTCCGGTATTTGCGGAACTAGATATAACGGTATTATCCCGTGTGAATAATAAAACTTCGGAAATAATTTTGACTTCTGACCCTACTTAAATAAAACAAATCATTTTTTTAATTTAATTAAAATTGACAAAAGTAAAAAACTAAACATTATTTTGAAATTAAAATTAAACATTTTCAGTTCGCACGTAGCCGTGCGCTACGCTAACACATGAAATTTGCTTCTTTTTACTACCGCTAATTCCGCGCGGGATCCCGTTTATTTTACGAACGGGATAAATCTAATCCTGCATGGCATGCGTGATCCCAGTATGCCAGTATTGCATACCCTAGCTCTGCCTATTAAAAAAAAGGAAAAGATGGTGGCTCAAAGACGACACGTCCGACCTTTAATTTAATAACGTCATTTTGTAAAATGGAAAAATTGTCAATGATAATGAGTCATTAATTTTAAAATATCCTTTTAAATAAATTGAAAAAAAATCCCAAAATATTTTTTTTTAAATTCTGGAACGGCTGTAATTTTTTAAATGTTTTAAACGGAATATTGTTCCGCATTATAATGCGCAATTTTGTCCTAAATTAAGCAACCTTGTATCTCTTACAATTTTTGAGAGTACAGTTTTTTTAACCTGTTTAGGCGACCTGGGTAAAATTGGAAATCCCCACCAGTTAAACTGTACAGTTAAACCGGTCAGGTCGACCTAAATGTGTGTGCCTGGCATTAGCTTTCCGGATCAAACTATTATTGACGATTACAGATAACGACAAGGAAATACTATAAACTTCTTCTAATATCACTAAAATATTATTGGTACAAACTTTAAAAATGTATGTCTAGATTGTTTATAGAACTGTATAAAATTAGTTATGGTTTATTTAATTTAATAATTATTTAAATAAATGGCTTATTTTTTTTTCAATTCTGAAGATCATTGCAATAGTTTCTGAATTTTGTATTAAAATAGTTCTTACTTCAGCTACTTTGGGTACCACCCTTTTCCACTTTTCTATAACCACAGCCACAGACAGGTCACAAAATTAAGTTGTAAGTCCAAGAAGAAAAAGAAGAAAAAGAACTATAAATTTAAAGACATACCTACTAAACATTTGTTATTAAAAAGATGAAAAAGGGGCGAGGTAAAAATTGTCTTACATTTTTGGCATAGGAACTGCTGCAAAAACTTACTACCTACTTTATTTTTATCGTAAAATCAAAAACATGGGGTAATAGCCAGGGTGTTTTATTTAAAATTAGCGAGATATTTCCACTCAAAGGTAGCTACTATTAAATATTAGTTCCTGAACACCCTGTGTAATTTCTGGTAAAATCCAATGCAGGTGATGGCACAGTTAATATTTTAGCATAACATACAATTTCAGCCGTAAGTATGATACGTTATATGGGGTAGCCCTTTCAAAAACGAAACAGAGCTACTTTTGGGCTCTCCATCAGTCTACTTAAGGAAAAACGCTCGGATATGTAAATTTTTGATTTTAAGGTGATTTTTTTGTCACTTTTACCCTCTAAACTGCAATTCTTGGTAATTGTCTAGAAAGTTGCGGCAACTCCGATTTCAACGAAATTTTGTATACGAGGCTTTTTTGGGCGCTTACTGGGGATTTTTTTTTCAGAAACGTTTTGTTCTAGAGATATTCATCATCAAAAATGAAATTCAAACTATCCTTAGTTTCACTTTCTTCCGCCTTCTTTTGCACAAAATTCTTGATATAACTCTAAATTGGCACACAATATTTTATGAACATCTTTAAAAAACCTGGTTTTAGTTATTTTACACGATTGTTTCATTAAATTTTAAAATTTTTAGTCCTGAAACGCTGCAATCATGCATACACTTATGTGAATGAATGGAATGACATGGCGACTTGATTTAAAGTAAACCTTTTATATTAATAAAGAAAGGCATAAAATCAATAAAAATACATGTTTTAAAAGAGGTTTTTTAATATGAAATGAAATACTGTGTGTTAATTTAGTGTTAAATCAGGAATTTTGTGCAAAAAAGGCAGAATATAGTAAAATAAGGATAGTTTAACTTTTAACTTTGATGACAAATATCTCTTGATCAAAACGTTTCCGAAAAAAATCTTTCGGATTAGTGATCAGCGCCCCAAAAAAACCCGTATACAAAATTTTGTTAAAATTGAGTTGCCCCAACTTTCTAGACAAGTACCCAATTCTCTAGCAGCGGTGAGACTTACCCCTAAAATATTAAATATAAAGAGGGGTCAAATACTTACCATCATGCCCATATAAAACTGGGACACTAAATTCCAAATAGAAAAGTGTCTCCTGGTCTATAAGAAATCGCATACCTTATATTTAATTTTTTTGACGTGGCTGTCACAAATTTACAATAATTTGACAACATCACAACATAATATTTTAATAGATCAGGAAATAAAACTGGATTTTGTTGTCCCAGTTTTTTATGGACACGATGGTTCGTACACCCTATTTTGAAGGTCTCTCAATCCTGATTACAACTACCAAGTTTAAAGTATCTGGTATTATTTCCGTTGATGAAAATTTTATTTTTTTAATGTATTAAATAGCCTGTAAAAGCAAGCTTCTATTAACTATGGGGATTTGATAACGATTAAACCATCTTCCAAATGAGATATCAATTAATCCTCCTCTAACCTTAAATATTTTGGTGAAACTAAAAGTATTATTTTGTAAAATTTTAACACATAATACTAATTTAAAAACTGTTTAAAAATAAAAACATTTTATAAATTACATTCATTGCAAAAAAATCAACTAACCGCCACAACCACGCCTTAATATAAATTCGGTATAAATTTGTTTTCTTTCAGCCATAAAAAAATAAATAAAAATTTACTTTTATACGAAAAATCTATTATTGTTACTAATCTGCTTTAGCAGTGAAATTTAAGACGATAATAACAATAACTAATAACCAAATACTTACCAAAACATCCCCTTTATTTCTAGATTATTTTTTTAGAATATGGTCTGAATCTGGATACTTACCTGAAATAAAAAAAGTTAAAAGACCAAAATAAACAAAAATACACATATCTATACTAATATTATAAATAGATAAAGTTTGTAACTTTGTTTGTTTTGTTTGTAGGGGCTAATCTTCGGTAATACTGAACCGTACATGAAAAATCGTTCCCAATTAGAAAGCTACACCATTCAGGAGCTTTATAGGCTATATTTTATTATGATTGAACAAAAAGGTTAGAGAAAAATTTAATTATCGCCCAACGAAGTCGGAGGTTTGTGTTTAATACAATGAGTAAGTATTTGTAAATTTATTTTGATAATGTAACCTTATCAATTAAATCGACATTAAATAATATCACAAACAATTAAACATGATGTTAATGCAAATTACTTAAACAAAATTATACCATTTAAACTAAATAAATGCTTAGTGACGGGTGATATTTAATTCGACGGAAGTATTTAGTAAAATCAATATTATAATGGTGTTATATTATCATTTTGATCGTTAGATTCCTTTTATTGGTGACCTCAACGAAGGATAACCTTTTTGTTAGCAATTAAATCACGCACATTATACTTTAACATTTCATTTAAATTTAATTGTATTAGATTTTAAATCAATAAAAATTACACTTCATTACGTCGAAATACTTACATACATAATTATGTTGTACAAGTATGGTATTACATACCAATTATGTACCACGCACCTTAAAAATACGTTTATACCCCATTTTCAATTGAAAAGAATACCTATACTTTGGGTGCTTTATATTAAAAATATAAAAATAATACCTAGTAAGTAGTTACTGACTTTTTAAACCAATATTATAATATTTTTTGTCCACGTGTTTTACTCCATTAAAAGTACCTAAAGTATAGTAATAGGCATTTAAAAAATCACAATTTTTCACTTATCATATACAGTTAGTGATGGCAAAGTTTTAAAAACATCGATATATCGATATCGATAAATATCGTTTTGGCTAATATAGATTATTAGATATATATATTTGAGAGAGAAAAAAATCAATATATTGATATCTTGCATACTTTTTTATTTTTTTGTCTTAATAGGTAGAACGTAAACAAATACGGCATAATAGTTAAAATTAGCTTATTACTTTAGTGTGTTTTTAAATTTTAAAGTACAACTTTTTTACAATTTTAAATAATACGGTGAAAAACACACTTTTTAATTTATTTTTTATATAGCACAAATATCGAAAATATTCGATATCGATATATCGAGAAGTTATATATCGATGAAGATTATCGATATTTTAGTTCCGCTATATCGATATTCGAAATAATCGATATATCGTTGTCATCCCTATATACAATGCATTTCTTTAATGTCCCCCCTTCTATTTTTTGAACGGGTTAATTTAAAAAAAAATAAAACTTTGGAAAATGATAACAATGTACTTTATTTAAAAGTGAAGTGACAATATCTTAACCTACTACAAAATGACAACACTTATGGCCATATTTTCGAAACTTATAAAGTTAGATGTACTTAATGTGGTATTTTCCTAAATCTTTTAAAAAATCCTTTTAATGGTTATACTGAAAATAAGATACAGGGTGGGACAAAAAGTATATTTTTTATTAACGCACCATGTACTTATATTATATCATCATTAAAAATATCTTTTGAAGAGCTTTAAGAAAATATCACAATAAATACATCCAACTTTACTGGTTTCGGAAATACGGCCAACCAAATCAGAAATTTAACGGTTTTTAAAGTACCGCCATTTTGTAGCAGGTGAAGCTATTGACTTTTTATTCTAAGGTTACCCGCCAGCGGCTTTAAAACGATGTGCTAGAAGACCATATTTCCATGTAACTTTGTGTAATTTTTATCTGTCATTTTCTCTCTAAAATATAGTAGTTTTATAGTAGAGGAGCCCACGATGCGAAATGGAGATTTACTCGAGCGTCATAGAGACCTATTGGGTTACAAACCTTATAAAATAAGAAGACAAAAATGTTATATAATCTATACCTCGGAGGGCAAGCGGCTATAGATTTTTAAATATGTGAAAAATTACTATTATTATTTCGGCTTGTGGAAATCGCCCTCTGCTTTCTTTACGTCACTTTTAAATTGTCAAAATTTCTGATGGACATATTTTTTTACGATCGGCCCTGTAGACAAGGCCCATATTTGGTGGAGGTATATTAATCTGCGGCGCTGTAGTTAATCCCGAAATTACCTCTTGGGCTTCCCAACCATTATGCATTAATTTCATATACCTACCAAAATTTTAATTTTTTAAACTGCTCCGTTTAAAAAAAAAAAGGCAGGGGACATTAAAAAAACGCACACAGCATCCAAAAACGACTTTTAAGAATATAAGTAAAATTTATAGTTAATTTTCATAAAATAAATATAAAAAATAAAAATCCCGCCTTAAATACGAAAACACCAATCAGACCGAATGACGTCAAGTGTACATAAAGTGCGTTCAATATCACAAATTTAAGATTGTTATTTGAAGTGTCCTTAAAGCATCTACCTACTAAAGGTAGCGCTGCCGCTATGCCATGCTAACAACTTTGTAAGTAAGAAATGCACCCCTGTTTATTGATGACGTCACTTCTATATAAACAGTTTCGCCATGATAATATGTATGTTTTAGCGTGTATTTAAAACTTTAAATTAAAACCGTATTTTTTCCTACCAAACAAATATTTTTTGCAAATATAGTATTTTTGTTTGGTAATAGCATATACTTCTAAACATCATGGAACAGTTTTTAAAAACTTTTATCATGCTTACTTTTAAAACCAATTCAACATATTCTCTGGTTAAGTGTATTTCTTAAACCAAAACTATTGTTTTATAGATTAGATAATTTCAAAAAGTTGGTTATTTACACTAATTTTAAAAAATAAATCTTCAAATGTAAATCGCTTCCTATTCCGATCATCAAAGTACTTTTTTATTATTTTAACTATTTAAAAAATAACAATGTGTTTTTTTTTGTTTGTGCATATGGCAAACTTTGACACAAAAATAAAAACTGATAAGTATTAAATTTAATGAAATTCCTAAACACAACAAACTTATAAACTTAAAGCACGTAACGATATTGAACACTTATTTGGTAGTCAGGGTTCGCAGTTTCTGTTTATCATAAAAAGGAAAATACTGCAGAAATTTATTATAAAAACATACATCTTATTAGTAAATAATTAAATTACTAGGCGCCTTATCCTACTATATACTATACATCCCGGTTGCCGACTAAAGTATACCTACTAGCACTAGCTACGAATTTACTTGCAAGTACGCAAAATAATAATTTAACGTATTGCTTCCGGATTTCACATATCAATATTTTTAGTGATATTAGGGTCAGTTTATCAAATATGTTAATCAAATTTAAATCGAAAAATGCGTCCAAATTAAGGTTAGTGGCAGGTAGAGAGTTCAAACGCTGTTAGTTAAACCCCGCTACGTCATACTTTAATAGCATCAAAATGCCCCAAACACACATCTCATCGGATGCAGAAACCCTATATCTACAAATTGCGGTAGCTAGTTATTATGTGCTACAATTAAGCGATGCCTATGGTAAAAAAACTTGGCAAGTCGATACTTTTGTATGTAAACATTTGGTTGATTAGTAATATAGCTGTGTTGACTTACAGCGTTCGTACTTTACCTAATCAGTTGAAAGGGTCCAACCATGTTTTAATAGACTAAAACACGTCTAGATACCATTCTCTGACAAACAAGGATTTAAAAACCATGATTTTACTTATTTCCTTCTTACAGAAAATAAGCAGAGCAAAAAAAGGTCTTCATCTTCCAAAACGTACTTTCTCTTCAGTGGCGTATGTTTTTTTGTACACATTCAATATTGGTGTAGGCGATATATTTCTGCGAGGCCCTTTTATATATAACACATAACAGTTAAAGAGCAAAAAAAAGGTCCTTACCCTTAAATACACAGTCCTTTTCAAATTTTTTCATACATAATACTACTATTGCCGTAGGCAAACATGTACGTGCGTGAGGTCCCTTTCTTGAAAGATTACAATTGTAGAGCAAGAAAATAAAGTTCCCCACCCTTTTAGTTCCTTCATTTTTATGTTATGTCCGTATCTCACATTTTATCTTGCCGCGAAGCCCCTTCAGGCGCGAGGCCGTAGGCGACCGTCTACGCCTAGCTACAATACTGTTTCTCTTGTTGCGCGCAATAAAAAGCCAGGGGGTGCAACATCCTTTGAAAGGCTAAGAAAACTTGATTTTTACTCTACTAAATGTACCATTTCATTAAATATTCCAACACTACTCAAAAACCAGGGAGTTCAAAAGTGCACTTCCCCTTCCGCCGCCCATGCACTACACAAAAGTAAACATACAGGGTGAGCTGCGGCGATTATTTTCTCAAAAAGTATACTTTGAAACATTTGATAATTTGCCAACACTGTGAGGTCATTTGTTTTATCTGCGTACCTTTAGCAACTCGAGTACAACGGTATTTTTTACGCAGTTCGACCAGTAATTTAAGGGTAGGTAAGGGGGTAGAGGGCCCGTAAAGACGGTTCATAAAATAATTAATAGTTTAAAAACTAAAAAACACGCTTTTATATGCAACCGAACTAAAAATTAGAAAATAATTTTTCATTAAAAAATATTGTCATTTCATAGTAAAAGCGTGGGGTGCATTTTACTATTTTTTCATAACTTTTCCATCATAGATATTTGCAAATATAATAATTATAACATTTAATATATTTATCACCCCACGCTTTTTTACTATGAAATGACAATATTTTTTTTTAATGAAAAATTATTTTCTAATTTTTAGTTCGGTTGCATATAAAAGCGTGTTTTTTAGTTTTTTAAACTATTAATTATTTTTCATTTTTTAGTTTCTGCTACTCTTGACAAAATGGCGAAAAATTTTTTTAATGAACAAGAGTAGCAAATTTTAAAATTTTTCCAACAGATTGCAACTCACTAAAAATTTCTTCTTCATTAAGTAGCAAAGTTTGAAATTTTGCCAACAGATGGCAATCCAGGCAATGTTTGGACCGTTGCCAACATATTGCAACCCACTAAAAAATTTCTTCTTCATTTAATAGCAAAGTTTGAAATGTTGCCAACAGATGGCAACCTAGGTGTTGTTTTTATAATATAATGGAATTTTTTATCCTGGCTGATCCAAAATCAAGATAACGGGATACTGTTTGCAGATTATTGCATTGTCATGTTTCCTTAATACGTGTGCAAAGTTTCAAAGAAATCGAATAGCTGGAAGTTGGTTAAAATTAGGCTCAAAGATTCCGTTACATAGCCAGATAGTTACAACCCAAGTTAATAAAAGCGTGTTAAAAATTGAACACCAATGGTGCAACTAACCCTATATTTTTATTGTTCATAAAAAATTGAACACCAATGGTGCAACTAACCAAATTGTGTAAAAACTAAAAATTTCTTCTTCATTTAATAGCAAAGTTTGAAATGTTGCCAACAGATGGCACCCTAGGTGTTGTTTTTATAATATAATGGAATTTTTTTTCCTGGCGATCCAAAAAAGATAACGGGATACTGTTTGCAGATTATTGCATTGTCATGTTTCCTTAATACGTGTGCAAAGTTTCAAAGAAATCGAATAGCTGGAAGTTGGTTAAAATTAGGCTCAAAGATTCCGTTACATAGCCAGATTGATAGTTACAACCCAAGTTAATAAAAGCGTGTTAAAAGGTTCGGTCCGCAATTCTAACACGGATTAAAAACGGATAGGCAAAGAAGAATGCTTTGGTCCGCAGTTCTGACGCACCGAAATATGAACGAGTCTGCAAGGCGGTCACTCAACTAATTAATTTAATCTTATTTTATAAGCAGCCACGTAGTATAGGACATGAAGCCTAAGAAAAGGTAAAACCTCGCAATTCTTTGGTCCTGCATTGATTTAATTGAATGTTTAACTGAAGATAGGGATAGCCCAAGTTCAAAATCTATATCGAACCGAAGGTCGCCAAAACCCTGGGGGTAAACATTTTTATTACTTTTAACCACAGGAATTAGTTATTTGAAGCAAAAATTATTTTTCGTAAAACTAATATTTTTAATTTATTTGCGATTGAAAGTAACCATTTTTCGACGAAAAATCGACGTTCTTAATGGGTTTTACATAAAACAGCACAGAGTAGTAATATCTACATACATTACTACGTTAATAGCCTATATTTTAATAATAAGCACACAATGTTTATATCCGGAACATTTATGATTTAACTAGCCTTTATGAATCCTCTGACTATATTTAAATTCAATAAGAGAGAAAAAGTTCAGACCTTGCCGTTGTTCCTTATATTTAAAATTACCAATTTATTAGGGGTTACCAAAGATTGTATTGTTCGTTTAATTTTCATTAAAATAACCTTAATCGTGCGTTGACTTGATTTTTATAGTTTTTCCCAGTCTGTTTAGTTCCGAAAATAAGTCAATTCAATGTCAAAATACTGTTTGCATGCCGGACATGTTTAATATATGACTATCAAAAAGGAAGTAACAAAATAATAAGTGATAATTACTTTTTCCACAGTTTCTTATTTCTGATTTATAAGACTAAAGACAAAATATCTTAGTAATTATGGTTAACTAATGTTTAACGCAGAGACTGTGTGAAACATTTAGTTAATCTGTATATTAAAAGATGTTAATTTAATAAATATTAAATATACAGGTTGTTTCCTAACTACAGTATGAAATTTAAATGGGCGATTTCTCATGTTATTTTTATATAAAAAAGTTCCTATAAACATATTATGTCCGGACTCGCTTTATTTCTGAGATAGAGGGCGTTAAAATTTTTAAAAATTCAGCATTTTTTTAAATATCATAAAAACCCTTTAGCCGATTTAAATAAAATTTAGTACATTTTTAAATATAATAAGGCCCTTGTAGCTCTACCTAGATTAAGATTATTGGGCAAAGTGGCGTGTCAGTGGACACCACGGTCCAAGGAAGATAAACTTTTAATAAGGAGCGCTCGATTTTTTTTTTTATTTGTCCCAAAATATAGGTTATGTTTGTGACGTCTGACAAAATAAACCAATACTTGCATACCATAAAATAAAATCACAAAAAAACATTTAAAAAATTGTATCTTACCCTTAATAACGATTTAAACGTAAATTCCCTGTAAAAAAATATCCAAAGGTCAGTGGCCCCTGTTTACCGGTTCTAAAATTCTTTGTAACTGCAGTACTAATAACTACTCAATTTAACTCAAAACAGTAAAAACTAAACATATATAAAAGTCCAATGACTAAAAAGCAAAAAATTAACACCAAAACCTCGAAAAAACCTTCCAGTACGATTGTAAACAAAGATTACGTCACAAAATTTAGCGAACATAGGCTTAATTGGGATCAAGCACTCCTTATTAAAAAGTTTATTTTCGTTGACAATATTTTGAGAGAAAAAAGTACGCCACTGACTTTTTATAAAGTTTTTATATTTTTCGATTAAACTTTTAAAAGTACAACTTTTTAGTCACTTGTATTTTCTTTTGTATTTCGCTTCGTTTTAAAAGAAAAATAAAAGCCACTTTAGGCCATTTTCAAAAAAGTAGCCATAAACAGCAGAAAATAAAATCCAAAATTAAAAAAATTTCAAACTTAGTAAATAAGAAAAATGACGATTTTCGATAAAGTAAACGACTGCACATATATTTTTAGGCCAATTGTTGTTTATTGTTTATTTTTGTTTTTATTGTCTATGAGTACTTTTTAGAAAAACTACAGTGGTAATTTTTTTCTTTAAAACTGAGCTAGATACGTACAGTAGCGAACATTTTTTCTCCATAACATGGGCTGTGGCACCCACCGAGACGCCACTGGACCCAAAAATCTTAATCTAGGTAGAGCTATATTAGCGCCTTATAGGTACATTTAATAAGTGTACAAAATTTTATCTAAGTTGGTTAAAGGGTTTTTAGGATGTTTAAAAAATACCGACATTTTTAAAAACTTTAACGCCCAGTATCTCAGAAAAGTCCGGACATATGTTTATAGGAAATTTTGTCATAAAAAAACATATGGGATCGCGCTTTAATTTTTTGTACCGTAGTTAGAAAACACCTTGTATACGGCTCGTAAAACAATATTTATAATTTAATTTTTTTAATGTCAGGACGCCGCCTCTTCAATCTAGAATACCCAGTGTCGCAAGATCCATACAATCTCCCTTAACCAACCGGATTTTTAAGCGACATTACGTTGACGAATGCAAGACTGTGAGTGAGATTGTAGCATTGACCTGCAGCTTTAATTATAAACGTTATTTAACGGAAGGGTATGTTTTTTTGTTTTCTTTCTACTAAATAAATTTTGTAAATGGAAATAATTTCAAGAATATTGTATCAAAATTTAAAACATGGATCGGAGCAAAATTAACCAACATAATCACGCCTTTACCATGAGTGTTTTTTTATTATTTTTTTAGTGCTCAAAACTTTAAAGCCCTTTTAACAATTCACGTTTTTAAAATCGGTGATCATTATAATTTCAAAATTACTAAACCGATTTCCCTTCGTATTTAAGTCCTGTGTCAACCTCGCTTAAGACTCCACCCACAGCGTTGGTGTGGGCTATGGGCCCAATAATTGCGCTTTGATCTGTGATTTTTTCAAATTATTTTTGTTGCTTTCTATGTTTACCAAAGTTTCTAAAGAGTTTCTTGTTAAATAAGTTTAGCTTTTATTGGTGTTTGTAGTATTCCAATATTTTATCACTTTTTATTTTTATTTTAATCTTTATTAAATTGATTAATGTAACTTAAAATTTTTACAAAATAAAGGACAAATATATGATTGTTAATAATTACTACAAAAAGTTTTTATTTATAATGTTTATGCAAATTATGTGATAAAAACAAAATGGTATTCCATATTTGGTCACTTTCCTCTACTATTTCTTTACATAATTTTCGAGGTAACACTGGACAGTTTTTTTAAATTGTCAATATTATTTTTTAATAACCGATAAGCCGTTTTTTTTTTAATTTCGATTTTTACCTCAAATGCTTCTAAAAAGTAAAAATATGTAAATTCAAACAACTCTCCCAGAGTTACATGGAGAAAACGATTAACTAACTATTTTTTGATTTCATATTATCCATATAATGGCCACCGCAATTCATCTTTTTTTAGACGATTATTCTGAATAATTGCTGCCATTGCCGTATTTTAATATCCCGCAAAGTTAAATAAAAATGACTGATTGTCAAAAAAAATATATTAACCATATACCCTCCCTTAACTTCTGGATTTACAGGTCTACATCAATCTTTTTGTGGTAATTTTCTTTATTTACATATCGCTACCCTAATTTGCAAACGTTGCGAATTATATATTTTAAATTGTTTAAAATCGAGTTTTTGCACCATTCACTAACTTTACGAACGTTACCCGAAAACCTTATTCGTCCAGTCATAATATTACACCTTTTAAATGACAATTAAAGAAACATATTAACATTTCAAATAATAGGCTAAACAAAAAGTCCTATTTCCCGTAAAATTTTCGATTATGGAGATACGAGGTTTTGCAAATTAGGATAAAGATTTTTTTATTAGATGCAATAGTTTTGCTGCAGAGCGAGACAAAACTTTTTGATATACGATCTTGACATATCATAAAAGCTAGTGAATCTTATTCTCCAATCCCGAAAAGACAGTGTCGCATGAGACAATAATGCGATATCGCATGACTCACATTATTTTTAAGCAACAGTAGATTCATGTCGCATAGAACACTAGCTTAGTTTACACAGAGACGTACCAAACTTTTGGTCCGATGTCTTAATGACGTCACGTGTACTTTTTCTCTGTGTAAAGACCCGATGATTAAAATTTGGTATACGAATTTGATACGCGTCAACTAGGTAAGATTTAAAAAATACTAAGCCGTGTAAACAGTTGTGGACTTTTTCGTAAATCATTTTAACAAGATACTTCTTTAACATAACCTAAATATATAATAAATATATTATTTAGCTAATATAGATCAATATAATTCGTTAACAAAATCAGCCATATTTAATTGCTTCTAGGCTAGGTTTCATTCAGAAACTTCTGTTGTTTTATTTATTTTTCGAATTCACAACATAATTTATGCCATCTAACAGGGAAACAGCCAAATTTGCCTTTAACAAAGACTTTGTAAGTGGCATAATATGATTTCTCTTCAAATTGTTTTTGCGGTTAATTCTTTGCATTTAAAAACCTAGTATGAATAAAACAAGTTCTATTTTTCATTTTTGCAAAGTATAAAAATTCCGAAATAAAAAGTAAGGTTAGAGATTGATGTCTTTCTTCATAAATTATTATGTCACCTGTGAATTGTTAGCATCTTTACTCCTAGGTATGGATGGTGGAGGGGAGGATAACCATCTTCTATGGCGGACAAGTTTAAAAGCTGGCCATCGGAATGTAGCAAATTAGTATGGCGCCACAGTATCCAGTGGAGTGATTTTGGCATTTATTTCCTTTTTTTTGGTATCAATCTGTCCTTTTTAATTTTTTTATCACTCTAATAATTCATGCTCATTGGTTAAAAATCTCCTCTGGTTATTGTGGCGCCACCTTAAGTTGCTCCTTTCGACAGACACTTTTTAAAACATTCAGATGGTTATCCTCCCCTCCACCATACATACTACTAGGTTAAAATTGATCTACAACATATAATATTTTCGCATAAACACTAGCGGACTTATTAAAAAGGTCCGCGATTTGGTACAAGGAGTAAATTGATACTTGACGGGTTGTAAACTAGGCTACTGTGAAGTGCGATCGGAGAATAGACCCGCAGTGGGTCTATTCTTTGATTTGGTGTTTTTACTG
Organism: Listronotus bonariensis; assembly: GCA_014170235.1. Lineage (NCBI taxonomy): Eukaryota > Metazoa > Arthropoda > Insecta > Coleoptera > Curculionidae > Listronotus > Listronotus bonariensis. The sequence continues at coordinate 18,781 of JACEGR010005159.1, forward strand.
GTGCGATTTAGTAGTTTAGACCTAAGAATGCAATATCCCAAGATGACGTTAAAATATCGATACCGTAATCTCGCAAATCGGCTAACTCTATATTCACAAAATTTTACAGCAGAGACAAAAGTATTTAGAATTACGGTATCGAGATGTAAAATATAATTGGCCTGTAGAAGCTCAGGGTAAACAAAATTAAACTTGCACACTTTTTTAAGTAACAATATCTGTTTATCTGTTGCGCCTACCTTTTTTATTTTTTCACAGGTCTAATAGGTAGATATGTTTTCTCTAGGTTTGTTAATTTTGGTCAAATAGATTTAGTCAGGACCGGATTTACGGGACTTTTTCCAAAATGATGCATTTAACCTCGTTTGAAAAGAAATTGGATTAAGCTACAATTGGGCTTATACGTTTTTCTCTGTAGTGCCCCAAAAGCATGCATTTCTCTCGATTTTAAAAAAGAACTTTTTTAGTGTGCTTTGAAAATCAAAATGTGAGTTTATCATGGTTCCTGAGTTGGATGTTGACAAAATTTAACAGTAAATTAATTAAAATTAAACGTATTAGCCTAATTGTAGTTAAATTCGATTTATTTTACAACGAAGTTAAATGCATCATTTTGGAAAAGTCCTTAAGTACGGACCTGACTATATGTCCTGTAAAAATAAAAAGATCGGCTAAACGGATAAAAAGTTATTATTAGTTAAAAAATGTGCAAGTTTAATTTGGCCCACACTGTATATTATATAGGGATCTGAGGCTTTCACAGCATAATACAACTAATACCTGGCGACTTGATCCAGTAGTGGAAATAAATATTATAAAGTTATAAACACGATGTCATAATAATTGGAAAAATAAGGATTATTTATGTTTTAACACAGATGGTAATAATAAAACTACATTGGTATACCCAGGACCAAAGATTTCAATCCAATAGTTTTAACAGATATTTTCTTTTAATACGTTAAGTTTGCAATTTTAATTTTCAAGGATCTTACTAGATATTTTTCCTATGTAATATTTGAAAAATAAAAAATATATAGGCTAGTATAGTTTTATCGTTTAAGGTAAAATGTCATTTTAAAAATGAATTAATATTTTAATTTTAAATACAAGATTCAATATCTTGTCGGTTTATAAAAGAAATTGCGTAGCCTAGATGCAAAACCGAAAACCCATTTTTGCAAAAATTGAGAAATCCGCAAAAGCACTGTCAATTACACAAAGGGTATTAAAAATAAATTATTTTTTTCTTGGTGATATCCAGAAGGGCAATCTTATCTCGTCGGCTATATCATAAAGTGGTGTATCTCAAAAAATGTAAAAATTGACTAAAGCCGATATTATTAAAAATAAGTTGCTTCTCAATATGACGAATTGACATAAACTAGAATTTGATAGTTTTAAAGTTAGAGAAATATAGTTAAAACAAGGCAAGGGGCGTAGACGTATCCCTATAAAATGAGAACTGCAAATGCGTATTATCAACTTTTTTGACGTAAAGAGTTACGTCCGACTACGTTACGCTACGTTTTTCTACGTACGTACAATCCGCAAATTGTCGAGCAGAACTTTCCAGTCTATCGAACCGAACGGACACGATTATATACCGATGGCAAATTGTTCATTTCGATGTTTTAATTTTAAGATAAGGTAAATTTTATGAAGGAAACCAAGTACACTCTCAGTGTTTAAATAAGAAAATTTATTTGGTTACAGTTGTTCTGTGACATTCAGAAGTAAATTCCAAAAAAGTAAAGGAAAGTCATCTGCGTCTGCCGTCTTGCTGTAACTCTATTTCAACCGTATGAAGTAGGCACAACGCAACGTAACGTATATTTCAAACGTTTACGTCCATCATATACGTAAACGTCTTTGGTCTTGTTTTAATTGTCTAATAGTTATTCGAATGATACCGGCACAAAAAAAATCAATGTATGTTTTCTTTATATTCAAAAAGAAAATAAAGCATTAATAGAGGATCAAAAGCAATATAGTGGCGAGCGTACCAGCCTCTCACCGCTGAGACCCGGGTTCGATTCTGGGTATCATCCATCGAAATTTTTTATCGCTCGTCACCTCACAGAAGGCAATGGCAAACCACTGTGTAGTATTGTCCGAGGTATTGTGACTAGTATACCCACCCTCACGTTGTAGTTCGGAACCACGTAAAGTCGGTGGTCCCACATATCTGTGTAAAAACAATTTGGTACGCGCCACAGAGATGTGCGAAACGGCGCCTACGCTCTGAATACAGAGAATAGCACTAAAAGAAGAAAAGTAATATAAATAAATTTGTATTCGTTAATAATACTTATAAAGAAACGATTACCACATAACACTTTTTGTTGACATATTTCAAATTTTACCCGTTAATGTAGAATTTTTATTTTATCTATTTTTAAGGGTCTCGTTATGAATTATTTGGAATTCTTTTTTCTAAATCTAACTGCAAAGTAAAACCTATTAATAGTTGTTAGGTTTACCAAGCAGACGCCATTTTAAGGTTGGTCATTTATTTAATAATTATATATCTACAAGATTCAATTTGCTAACTTATAAATTATTTATTCGTTAAGTTTAAAAGGTTTTATATGTTTTAAAAATAATTTAAATAAAGTATTACCCAAAATGAAATAGGAAATGTGGAAGTAAATATCTATCCTGTGATATTTTAAATTTTATGTTGTCAGGATATTATTTCCTACTTTTTAAAACTTTACCGTTTTATTAAACTTGTAGGTAATACATATGTATTATTTTTTTGTACTAATCCTACGCATAATATGCAAAATCAAATAACCTAGAATCGCATAACCTTAATTTAACTCTTATTTTAAAGTTACAATATATTAATATTAGTAGGGGAGCCCACGATGCTAAATGGGGATTTTCTCGAGCGTCCTAGAAACCTATTGGGTTGCAAAGCTTAGACGATAAAAGAAAAAAATGTTATATAAGGTATACCTTTTCATCGGTGGGGAAAGCGGCTATGGACTTTTAAATATGTCAAAAAATACTATTATTATGTCGGCTTGTGGAAATCGTTTGGGTCGTATCGTATTATATATTATAGGTATTCCTAAATTATTTTCTTTAAAATTTAAAAATAGCCACGTTCGAAAATATTAATCTGACGTTTTTTTTTTTGTAGCTCGCTGTTTCCTTTACGTTACTCTCAAATTGTCAGATTAGTGGAATATACCCTGTTTAGCATGTAATTAACTTTCCATATCTTAATCTGACGCGCACGACAATTTCTGATGGATATATTTTTGTTTTTATGACCGGCCCTGTATATGGAGCTCATATTTGGTGGAGGTACTTAACCGGGTACAAGGTATACTCTGGTATATTGATCTGCCGTGCTGTAATAAATCCCGAAATCCCCTCTTGGGCTCTTCTACCATATGTCTTGTCTGTGAACTACCTTAAGGGTAACATACCTTAAATTTTTAAAAGTAATTTCCCAACTTTAATAAACTGAAAAAGATCAGATTCAGCGATTTTCTTAAGAGGTAAGTAAGAGGTAATGAAGCAAAACTGACCATTTTTTCTTTTACGCAATTTACGATTACCTGTAGCTCGGGGAAGGGAAAAACAAATATTTATAGAAAATTCCGGTTTAACCGAAAACGACTGCTACTTTTAAATTTTAAATGGCACCACCAGTATACAGGGTGTCCCGAAAATACGTGTACAACGTTTAATGATAAACTCCGGACGTCAAAAGTCTATTTGAGTAAACTTACCTATGTATCTCCAAAAGTTGATAATAACCAAAATACAGGGTGTCAAAGTTTCAAATTTATTTCGATTTGTTTCTGAATAATTTTGGGAATAGTGAACCATTTTGCTTGAAATTTGGCAGTTGGATTTTTTTTACAGGGAGACAGTTAAATTTATTTTAAATTTTAATGTAGATTGTAGAAGGCGCTGTCTGCGGGACTTTGCGCACGTTTTCAATGTCACAACTTTTTGCGTCTAAGTCTATGTACATTTTGAGTAAAACAATGCTTCCTCCATCTCTGTTACATTAAAAAGTTGCCCAGGCTTACAGTTTTCGGGATATTTGCGTTTAAATGATTCAGTGTTTAGTCCAAATGCTTAAAAAAGTAACTCATATAATTAAAAATTATTTTTCCTGGCGTAACCATTTGCCTTAGCAAAATTTTGCAAGAGATAAAAATCTTTAAATACACTGTTTAAATTATTTAGTGTGTTAGTTCAAAGCAGGGTTCAAATGCATTAAAATTTTACACTTTTCTGTTTATGACAAATTAACTTTTTAAAGCTTTTGGACTAAACAATGAATTATTTAAACGCAAATATCTCGAAAACCGTAATCATGGGCGACATTTTCAAAGTATACCTTTTAATGTAAAAAAGATAGAGTAAGCATTTGTTTTACTTAAAATTTACATACACTAAGCCGCAAAAAATTGTGTGTGTGACATTGAAAACGTGCGCAAGGTCCCGCAGACAGCGCCCTCTAGAATTTACATTAAAATTCAAAATTAATTTAATTGTCCTCCTGTAAAAAAAATCAAACTGCCAAATTTCAAGCAAAATGGTTTACTATTGCCAAAATTATTAAAAAAACAATATATATTTGAAACTTTGATCTTGGTTATTATCAATTTTTGGACATAGGTAAGTGCACTCAAATCGACTTATTTTGACGTCCGGAGTCTGTCATCAAACGTTGTATTTCGATTTTTTTTATTTTATATTCTGAATGTACATATATTTAGGAATACACACAGAAAATTTCATATATATTTCAAACTTTAAACGTGTTTTTCTCAAAATGGTGTTTTCTATGTCGGTGACCAACAATACTCGAAAACGGCTAAACCGATTTATCTTAAATTTTAACACAAGCTTCCTAAATATATTTTTGGTAATTAATCGAAGATTTCTTTCCACCGATAAATATTTATTTATTATAAACAATTTAAGGCCGAAATTTTGGTCAAAAATCGTTTTTTTTAAACGGCATTTTGTCAAAAAATATATATATATTTTGCTTATTCGATTAATTACTAGATTTGCCATTACTTTAACGAAATCTGTTTGGTTTTTTAATTTTAGAGGATCCAGTTTAGAGATATAGTGGTCACCGCAAAACGTCATTTTGAGAGGAGCTCCCGAAGATCAGCTGTGTAGCTCCTTTCTAAATAAATATTTTTACTTGTACTTAGTCTTAAAATACAGTTAAAAGATACCATAATATGTGTACCAGCTCAATAAATTTAAAAGTTTTCTCAGAAAAAGTTCTGGAAAATTCGCTTTTTTCGGCCTGCTAACTGTATATGGATGGTGTTATGCAATAATGAGTTAACCCACATTTTGCTTAAAATTGAGTTATCACACTTCATGTATTCGCAAAGTGATATTCCGCGATAAGCTAAAATGATTTAACCCCTAACTGGACCGTGGTGCCATCTATTAACACTTTTGTTAACCCACATACCTTAAAACTGGTATAGCTGATTTAGCAATAATGAGTCAACCCGTGAAAAAGTAATATGACATTTGGCAAGAATGAGTTATCCTTCATCTTTGCTTCCTGTTTATAAAATTTTAAAAAGATTTTAATATTTTTTCTCAGTAAGCATTGTGTTTATACCTAAATATTTAATAACAGGTATATTTAAGGCTAAAAGTGTTTAAAATAACATACAGGTAAGTCTTTAATTTTTCTTATAAGGTCTTAAAATATATTCTAACCTACAAATATTATTTTATAAAATATTTTAATATACAATTTGCAAAGTAACATCTTCCAATAAATGATATAGATCAAGAAAAAGTATCTAGCAATATTTATTTATTTAGTTTCATATTAATTTGTTATTCTTACTTTGTGGGTTAACTCATTATTGCTTATTTCAATAACTTATTATATTTTTTCCAGAATGAAATCTTCTTCTCGTGGCAAATTATTGGCCGAAATGGGTAGAAGAATTGCACAGGCCAGGCTGTCAGAGAACATTGATCAGCCAGAAAATTCTGACTCTGAACCTTTTCAGTCGTCTGGTAGTGAGTACCTACCATCCGATAACGAAAGAGTTAATGATGAAATTAATAATAATTCAGAAGTCAGTAGTGAACATGGAGAAGTGAAAAATAAACAGCCAATATTCTCTACAAAAGCTACTGTCGGCCGCCCAAAACGGGGAAGAAAAAGAAAGCATGAAATACAAAATCGTGAAACACGAAAAAAATTTTGTAACACAAATCAAAGTTACTATTCTGCAAAAGGTAAAGAAGTGCATCCGAAATCTTTTGATGAAAACTATAAATGTCCATGTAAAAAAAAATGTACAGATATTGTGCCAGTAGAAGAAAGAGCTAAACTGTTTAGTCAGTTTTGGACAATAGGGTCATTTTCTGCGAGATGTGCCTTGATAAATTCTTGTGTTAAGGAGATACCAAAAAACGCACATATACGAAAAACAAATCAAAAAGAAATTATACCAGAAAATATTTTGTCAATGATAATGAAGTCTGCAAAATAGCCTTTCTTAAAACTCTCCAGATTACACAAAACCGCATAGATGTTGCAATAAAAAAATCTTCCAATAACATGGTTATAGGCGACGAAAGAGGAATAAACAGTGGAGGAAAAAATAAATGTAGTCAAGAGCAAATTTTAAAAGTTATGGAACACATCAATTCCTTTCCAAAATATATCTCCCATTATTGCAGAAATGAGACAAATGCAAAATTTCTCAATCCTGATCTTAATCTTGCAAAGATGTATGATCTATACAAATTATTTGCCTTAAACACTAATATCGTCAGTTTGGCCAAATACAAATCGATATTTTATTCAAAATTTAACCTTAAGTTTAAAAGCCCAAAAAAGACACTTGCCTAGTTTGCGACACATTCAAAACAAAATTACTAAGTGCTTCAGACTCTGAGAAAGAAACTTTAAAAGGTGCACATGAGGCTCATTTACAAAAGGCTGAAACCCTAAGGTCTAAAATGAATGAAGATCTGCATGAATCGAAAAATAATCCTGAAGTAGAAACTCTGACTTTTGATATGCAAAAGACCCATCCAATTCCAAAAATTCCTACTGGAGTTGCATACTACAAGCGTCAACTTAATTTGTTTAATTTGGGAATTCATGTCGGTAGCCAAAATCAAGGAATTTTTAATGTCTGGACAGAAAATATAGCCGGAAGGGGTACTCAGGAAGTAGGTTCATGTCTAATAAAATACATTCAAGAACATATTCGGGCTCCTGTTAAAGAGTTAAGACTATGGTCTGACTCATGTGGGGGCAAAATCGCAGTATTAAACTGATTCTATTATTAATTCATGCCCTACTTAATCATCCATCGATTGAAATACTAACCATAAGGTTCCTATTATCTGGACATAGTTTTTTACCTAATGACTCTCACTTCGGTGATGTAGAGTCTGCGCTCAAGCTGCAAGAGAGGCTGTACACTGACGATGATTATGTTGACGTAATGGCAAAGTGCAGAAGAAAAAGAAAGTTTTTAATTCTTCGCCCTCAAAAAAATGATTTTGTTTCTGTGGAAAATTTAACTAAGGCTATTACTAACCGAAAAATTGATGGGGAAAAAAATAAAGTTTCATGGTTGGGCTGCCACGAAATAAAAATACTAAAATCACAACCAACTACGTTAATAATGAAAACAGATTTAAATCAAGAACCACAATTTGTGAATATTGAAAAGGGTGGAAAAGGGCGTAAACCTTTTTTAAAGGATTTAGAAACACCGCTTTTATGGGCAAATGGTAAACCCTTGTCATCGGACAAAGTAAAAGATTTAAAAGAATTGTATAAATTAGTCCCCAAAGATGCAAAAACATTTTACAAATTCTTATTTCTGTCAAATAGCGTAAAAAATTATGAAGATGATGTCGATGGGTTTGGTGAAACAGTAGATTTCGAAATTGAATGTGGAACTGAAAACGATGGGTATCAAGAAGAACATCAATCAGATATAGAATAAGTAAAATATATTATTATGACCTAATGTTAAATAAAAATATACCATTATTGTAATTTTTTTTATCTGAATAAATGATAAGCGAAAATGAGTTATCCCACATTTTTTTCATATTTCTACGATTTGTTATGATGAAAAACTTTAAAAACTAATCGCCCTAAAAGACGAAAACCTTTTCTTTTTAACAGTTTAAACATTTTTGTCATATTTTACTCCACTCAATTATTATCGTTTGTTAAACTATTTTGTGTATTTTCTCAAAATCACCTAATGGTGGCTTGACCCATTGTTGCATAACACCGTCCATATAACCCCTTAAGCTTTGGTGGTTTAGTGGTAGAAGTTAGAATCTGAAGGTTGTAGGTTCGATCCCGGTTAGCGTGGAACTTTTTAATTTTGTATTTTTTAAATAAATCTTTTTTGTCATTGGATCCAACCTCATTCATTGTTGTTATTTTAATATGTAGAGTGCTCTGTTTTAAATTATATGTTTAGATAACGTTTTATTGTTTTATAGGTAATTTTAATTTTTTTATTTTTTTATGAAATGTATAGTAGGTTCCTCTCTATTTGTTGTAGGTCTGATGATGCTCAAAAAAGCAAAACACGTGTAAAGTTTGTACTATATATGATATTTGACTGAGACCAAGACTTTGTGTTTGTCCTATACTCTTATTTATTCTATAAGAGGTCTCTTTGAGTAAAATGGACGACTTTTTCCAGTTTAATAATAATATGTTTTGTTTAATTAAATGTCCCTTATTGAACTAAATAATTTCATCAAGTGACCAGCAACCAACACCCTTTTGCCTTTTGGTCAATTGCATATATAATTGGTTGTGTTGTCTCGGTTCTCTTCTTTGAATCTATTTTACTGTTCACTTATCCACATTTAGTGTATTCCTTACTTTGTAGAACCGTTCTCTAAACTGTCAATAGTGTCAAGAACGGTTCTACAACATGAAAAAATGTTAAAAAATTGTAATAGGAAAACGTCGTGGTTGTCTGCTGTCAAGTTTTACCTTTAGACAAAATTTCGCATTGAAGATTTAGAGTCGAGAATCGGAAACAAAAGGTATAATCGAAATTTATTTGTCGATTGCGACATTTTTAGTCGAAATTCAAGAGCTGACCTCCTGGTCATTTCAAATTATCACATACTAATATTGCTTGTAAGCAATGTTGTTACGATGCTGGATATGACAAGTATAAATTGTTACATGGTAGCGCCCTTAAATAACAGTAGAAATTTATAGTTGTTAGGTTCTAGTATTTTATAGAGATATTGAGTAGAATTATCTAGAAAAGTATGATTGTGTTTAGAATTGTATGGAATAGGTAAATTAGGTATATAAGGCCCATCAGTAAGTTATTTGGTATCAAGTAATGATTAAAATCGTAGGAAAGTAGAGTGTACGTTGTAGTGTTACTGTATGAGTTTGATAAAGTGTTTTGGTTAGTTCTGGTTATTAATGTTGACAAGTGTTTGAATTGTTGAACCCACGAAGAGGAAATCGATAAAAAACCGTAACAATATTTTTAAAAATATAAGGACCATACTACTACTTTACTAGGTACCTTTAGTATTCAAAAAGCAGGGACAGCAACAAAAAAAATAACATGCAAAGGTTAAAAATAAAGGTTGTTCAATACCTAAACAACGAGATATATAATTTAGGTTTAAAAAAGTAAATAAGACATTTCTTGTTTGATTTAGGAAGTGGTTGTTTTAATGAATGTTCCCATATTTTAATTAATAGACAGATAAAATAAAAAGTTTCTGTTTTCAAAGGTGGAAATTAGGAAACACTTTTATTTATTTAATTAGTTATCCTAATCATAGGTAAGAATTGAATACAGGCATTAGCAATCTGATATTAATTACTAGTAAAGTATTAAGGAAAGCCTTTTACATGTAATCATAGTGAAAGTATGGGACATGTCATTAGGGTTATTTTTCAAGTTTTTAATAAGCATACAATATTCCAATAATAATAACGTTCTTTTTGGTTTATATGGTAAACATAAGTAAAAGTACTATACATATTATTTTCTTCACACTCGTATATCGTCCTCTTGATCTACAACAATATGTCGTGTAGCTTTGTTGTATTTCTTTATTCAAATTTTCCATTTTACCAACACCTTTAAATTTTTAATACTTGGTATTCCCTACGTATTAATTCTATTTTGCTATTATGGTGAGTTTCATGCCAAGTGCATCTTTATGTATACAGGGTCTTCCAGAATATGTGGGCTATTTCTCGGATTCTTATAGATTACATGAAAATAATAATAAGAAGTTCCTCTATACAGTGTGTCCCAGAATAGGTATTATACAAGGCGACAAATGGATCAAAAATTTTTGAATTTTAAAACGAAATTTTGGAAAACTGTTTGCATGGTTCAAAACTAAGAATTACAAAATTTTACTTCGATTGGTATTATACAGGGCGAGTTATAACTAAAAATAAGAAAAATGCCCAGGAGTTAACTACTTTTATTTTTAAAAATAGGAGATAATTGTATAAATAACTGCTGTAGAGAATTAAATTTAATGTCAAAATGTAAAGTTAAAGCATATAGGTGAAAAAAATTATATTCTAAATTTATGACATTACGCATTATAACTAAAATAATGGGCGAAGACAGGTCAAACGTTAAAAGAATATTTAATAATTTTTTTTTTGTGTTTGACTTCAAATTTTGATATAAAATTTAATTCTATAACATTTAGTTATAGAATTTTGTTCTATTTTTAAAAATAAAGGTACTTTACTCTTGGAGATTTTTTATATTTTTAGTTATAGCTCGCCCTGTATATTACCTACCGTAGTAAAATTTTGTAGTTATTAGTTTTGGACCATGCGACCAGTTTTCCCAAAAGGACATTTAGAAAATTCCAAAATTTTTGTTAAATTTGTCCTCTTGTAACACCTATCCTGGGGCACACTATATATTTTTTTTTATTAAGCCCCACTTTACAGAGATATGTGTCCTTAAAAGACGTCGCTGAAATGCTGTTTTTTTATTGCCTTTGTTTTAAAAATTATAACACCAAGTTTTTCGGGGTTAAATGAAATGGTATATTTTATCACCAATTAAAAGGTCTCCTTAAATCCGTACTTAAAAACGAATCAAGTAAGCCATGATTTACTTGCACAACTAAATTTCTTTCAAAAATCTAAATCAAGATTTTGCAATCAGATTTGTTCTATCTCTTTTAGGTTTTGCTATACCCTGCATGGTCAACGAAAAGGCGCAGCCTGTACATGCATTTTTAAATATAATATGTTCACTAATCACTCTGTCAATTGGAGACCGAGAGAAAATTTTTTTTTTTAATGTTAAATAACCACAAACGTATTTGTTATTGTTAACATTTCGTTTTGTTTTTGTTTTTTGAGAAGAAAAAGTGCTTAGAGGAAATGCATTTTAAGTCACATATTTAAAAGTAAAAAGTCTTATTTTAAAATATGTCTTTATATTATTTGTACTAAAGTTTAAAACAACTTGTACACAGGCCTACTTACAGGGTCAATTTTTAAATTACATCTTTACCGATCTGTACAAATATAATATTTTATGTTGGATAATTTTCTCTGAAATACGTGTTAACAATAAAGGTGTGATTATTAAATGTTATGAAGGTTAATTAATAAGGCTTATTATCACAGTGTTACGTCAGATTACAAGAAACAGAAATCAAACATTTTTAAATAATAGATTCGCAAATTATTACCATTAAATCATTACTTTGACCTTTATTTAAATTTGGTATTTTTGTATGTCCGACTTTGATATATATAAAACTGAATATAATAAAAAATATGTGCGTAAATGATTTTATTGGAAACTCCAAATCGACTTACAGAGTGGATACCTAAATTAAAAATTATAAAGAAACTGACGTCACTAAAATTTATAAAATCATAATGTATGGTTCTTAGAAACAAGATTTTTAAAATATCGTGCTCGTTTTATTCTTGGGACAGTCCACGAAGGTTTAATAAAACATATAAAGACTTTAACATGACGTGTATGCTTTAGGTAAATATTTTAAAGGCGTTTTTTTAACTATCAAGAAGTTTTTTAGAAATAAATCATCAACCATAAGGCTCAAACACATATTTCGGGTATTGGATTAGGCGGGTTTCGTGACTGTAACCCTTAAGATTTTGGCACAATGTTTAAAAATTGCATGTAAATCATTGTGGTAAACTTTTCCGACAAACAAAGTGACGCGTTCGCCCAGTCCGACACTCGAAACATTTAACATTGACAGGCTGGGTTTAAGCGCCGCTTCTATATATGGCGGTATAAATATTTGTGGTATCCTGGTCAAAGGTCGCTTCTAAAAACGATTTTAAAGGGTTCTTATCATGAAGTCCATTTCTTTATTGGCTCAGGTACTAATATTTTGTGATCCAATCTCACTATTCGTGATCCCTTCTTTACCTGTTGATTATTTCCCGCCATAGCTCTTTTTACACGACATAATACAGCATGTCCACTAATTAATAGTGTACAAAGAAACCACAGATTTCTTATGTCAAAATATTAAAAGTTAAATTAACATACTTATACCTATATTTAAAAGTAAATATTAAAGACACAGGGTCTCAAAGTAAAAAAGTTTTTAATTTTCGATAATTTTTCGATAATTTTTGATATGTTTTTGAATATTATAATAAAACTTAGTATTAATGGATTTTTTTGACATCAGCTATTTAGATACGATGATAATTTTTGTGGTAACTACGGAGCGGCACCTACACTACTTTGAATTTCTCTAAAATGTCGTAACTTCTTTGTGCTTCCCTGTATATACTGCGTGAAACAGTGAATTCCCCTTAACTTTTACAGAAAAAAGTATACTTTTTAGAATCGCTCTAAACAATCCTTACTAAGATATTTGGGTTTAAGTTGTTTAGCGCAAACAAAAAGTATATGGGAAATTATTACATAATTAGTATACAGGGTGTCGCAACTCTATTTATACACCAAATAACTTCGCCCCTGTACAAGATACAAAAATAGGCTAAAATTAAAAAATGTTTATTTAAATACACTCTTTTTAGTTATAGTACTAGTTATTATACAAGGTGTCTCAAAAATATAATTTTTATTACCCAGTAGGTTTTTTGAAATAGAGCACCCTATATATTTTAATAAATTTTGAATCTGTATTAAATTTGACATAAAAAATATATAAAACACTATAAGTCAATTATTACTGGTTTTTGAAATATCAGCAGTATGTTGATATACTCATTAACAATTAAAATAAAAAAATAAAATAATATTTTGGTCTATATAGGGTCACGACATTCGGCCATATTACTTTGACGTGTTATGACGTCACATCTCCCATTTTTCGGCCATGTTGTTCAGTGCCGGAGATATACAGTTTATTGTATTAGAAGAAAAACCGTTTACACAACAGTTTTTAATTATTATTAGGTTGTAAAATATTTTACTTTAAATAAAAAACATTTAGAATTACATCTCTCAACAAATATCACTTCCAAAACAATGCAAAATGAAATGAGCAAATTCTTGACGCCACTGGATTGATCATCAGCTATGATTTTACCCAGTCTTGCCAACTTTTCTCCGTGGAGTGCCCTTCCTTGCGTCCCCGACCTCGAACCGCCTAAAAGTTGAGGATATGTCGCAACCTTATAAATATAAACTAACCTTGGGTTCTAAGTGTTTTTAAATAATTCTGTGTTCCGGAAAATCGGGTTTTAGACGTACGATCATAATAGTGAAATTTGTATGTACTTCTAAATTCTGAAAAACGTACTGTGCTCAAAAAAATTCTGTCGTTATTTTGACGTCAAAACCTGCCCCTAGGGGTCATTTTTGGGCTCCAAACTGGAAATTTTAGGTGGCCAAATACTTTTGGAGCACAGTATGAGTTTCAGAATTTAGAAGTACAAAAATCCCACTGTTATAATCGCTACGTCTAAAACTCGATTTTTGGCCCCTCCTAAGGGTTCATTTTCCAGGTCCCAAACTGAGAGACCATTACCTTTTCGCGCATAATGTAAGGTCCAGGATTCAAATGTACATGAAAATATCAATGTTGTGATTGCTACGTTTAAAACACGATTTTCCGGTCCCTAAGGGGTCATTTTCGGTCCCAAATAGGGAGATTCAGTAAGCCTTAGACCTGTCGAGCACCTATCCGGCTGTGGTTGTAGAATGCACCCTCGACCCCGCGTTATCCCGGAAACCGTATTTCAGGGCCTATAGAGGCCCCTGGAGCCAATTCTAGACGTGAAGGGCCATTTTTTAGCTCGGATTTGGATTCAGCGTCGAAAACTACACAGGAATACATATGTCCGATTCTTGGGTATGGGTTTTTTTTGTGGGGCTGTGTTATTAATATAAATTGCCCAAAGTATAGATATTCATATTTTGGCATAAAACCTCTGCAAATTTTTTGTAATAATTAGTGAACACTCTGTATATACATAAAAATATTTATAATAAAGAATCCTCTGTATGTTGCAAACCTATTGTCGGTCACTGTATAACTAAACCTAAATCATATTTTAAACCGTTAAAATTGTAATAAAAAAAAACTTAAAACAAGGTACAATCATTTCTTTTGGTGTTAAGAAAGTGTGTTTACTTCAAAATTTAGGAGTCTGCTTTCAAAAACGATGTGGACCGCGTATCAGTTCTTTTAGATAAAAATTACAAAGCAAAGATTGCGACGCCCCTGTCTGGCGCCAATTACATTTTTAATTACTACAGAATAAATTGGGTATTCGTCAATTTCACCATCTGACCGTGGGTATAAATCTGCAAAGGTAATTATCATACTTCGTAATTAATCATACTTTATAAATTTTTCAGACACAAAACAAACAACAGAGCCAATCATGAATGTAACGGAACTACTGGTTTATTACATTTTGATGCGTACTTAAGCAATATTTTAATTGCATTTGGACCTTTTAGGTTTATTACTTCCTATTTGAAAAAAAAACTTTAAATTCATTTGTAGCACTAGACTAGTAAATAATACAAAATAAAAAGTAAAAGCTATTTCACTACATTGTCACAAAATGAAAAATAGTTTAGCATTTAGCATTTAGGATGTTATAATCGACTTTAAGTACAAATAAAAAAATCGAGTAGCTGGGTCAATAGATTTTTTAACATAACAAATGTTTCTCGAAAATTGCTTGTTTTATTACAAAAATGCAGCATGCAGGAGACCAAAATCTGAAGTGGGTCATTCTGTAGGTATAATGGTGTGCAATTTAGGACATTAGGTTTATTGAAAAAAGTCCTCAAAAATACACATTTAAAATATTTAATAGTATATTTTAAAATACCCTGTATTTTGAGTAATTATGTTTTTAAATGAATTTTGGTCATTACCGTATTTTTGTTTATAACCTTGTATGTAGCAAATTTTGATTGTAAAATAATATTTTCCTAATTGCCACGCACCCATTTTATTTAAAAAACATGGTTTAAATTTTAAAAATTATAAGGGTGTTGCATTTAAAATATCAAATGTTGCCCTATACAGGAGAATTGGCCATTTTGTCTTTGTGTTAATGGTAAATATCAGAAACAAATGCCGAAGATTTTTTTAAAAAGATTTTAAAAATCCAGGATTGCAAAAACCGCATTTTGATAATTTTCCTTGTTCTAAAGTTGTTCGCGACAAAATGGGTTTAAATATACCGGTATGGAAACTAAACCGCGACCCAGCCTTTTAATATCAAATGTTTCGGATATCGGACTGGGCGAACGCGTCACTTTTTGTCGGACAAGTTTGCCACAGTATTTTACATACAATTTTTAAACATTCTACCAAAAATCGTAAGGGTTACAGTCACAAAACCCGCCCAAACCGATACCCCAATCATGTGTTTGAGCCTTGTGGTTTCGTGACTGTAAACCTTACCATCTTTGGCACAATAATTAAAAATTGCATATAAAACATTGCGGTAAACTTGTCCGACAAAAAAGTGTCGCGTTCACCCAGTCCGGCACCCGAAACATTTGACAGGGTAGGTTTAAGCGCAGCTTCCATATACCGAGTGTCAACGAATTTCAGGGTAAACTTGTCTGACAAAAAAAATGAAAAAAAGGATGAAAATTAAAGTTTTAAATGCGCTACACAGTGGCTTACAAGAAGAAAAAAACAATGTTGAAAAAAGCGTGCTTAATAAAACTGACGAAATCCCTTTGTGATGCCCAAGTTTTCGATAACCTTTGTTTTTTTTTGTGTTTAATTTCGGCATCGGATTTCACTATATATATGTGTGTTATTGCAGATATTTTTAGGCACGTAATCCGTCATTAACAAATCGATGGCGAGTGACATAACACTGGAAAGGCAGTTAATTAATTCCCAAGAATTCGATAAGAAGCTTAATGCAGGATACATGGCACATTCGAGAAATTTCGGATAGTTTTTTTTTATTATTTAGTTAAAGGTGTCCTAAAAACATATTTTACAGACGTGATATGTGTATCCGAAATTGGTTGCCTGCTCATTAATCTTATTTAATTATGGTTTTTCCAGATTCAAAATAGACAGTGACATGTCAACATGTATTATTTTAAATATAGCACATTAATAGTCCCTGGGCCAGTAATGAAATTGACTTTATGATAAGAACACTTTTAAAACCTTTTTAGGGTGGTTCTTTTAGACGAGTCCACGATGAATATTCATACCGCCATATATGAAAGCAGCGCTTTAACCCAGCCTGTCAATGTCTGATGTTTCGGTTATCAGACTGAGAACGAATTTCTTTTGTCGGACAAGTTTACCACAATGTCTAAAAATTGCATGTAAAACTTTGTGGTAAACTTGTCCGTGTCCGTGAACTTGAAAATTTTGACATTGATAGGCTCAAAAGGTTTTAAAAGTGTTATTATCATGAAGTCAATTTCATTACAGGTCCAGGAACTATAAACTAAAATCCAGACGAAGCGCATTTAAAAATAAAAAATAGCCATGAATTTGGTGTGCTTAAATATGCAAATTTTTCAAAGATGTGTGTGTGAAAATAACAAATTTAATAATTTGCCTACCTTTTATAGTTTTAGAAATATGGTCATCAAAATCTTAACAATAGTAGATATAAGGTACGCGCACATACGACGGCATCGGACAGACGGTATGGATAGGAAAAATAGTTTCAGTGAAATTAAATGACACACGCACATAAACCTGCGAGTCTTGGGTAAGTCATGGGTAAATTTTAAAAGTCACCGCTTTTACACCGGGGGTCAGAGCCGACGCCAGGGTGGGCGCGGTTGGGTGAGCGCCCAACCTAAATTGCTCTCGCCCAACCGTTTGTCCAACCTACTAAAAGAACACAAAAAATTTAAGTTTAAAAAACTATTCCATTTTTATAAATAATTTAGTTAACTCATATTCAAGTAATCCGAATCATGAAATTCTTAAATAAATGATCTATGGTCGCAATATTACAAATTACCAGATGTTGCGCTGTCATTAGAAATGGATTTTAGTGTAAAATTTAAATATATCTGGAATAAAATATTCCAATAAAATGTTTAAAAATTTTCGAATTTTCTAACCTCTGTTATGTGTATCTAAAATTGTATTGACCAACTGTATGGCATTTATAAACAAAATAAAATGTAGTGCTTTTTTAAAGTCAGGACCCCCTCCAAACTTTTAAATTGTTTGATATTTTTTCATGAAAATTTAAGGAAGGCAAGAAATGACAGATATAAATGTCAAACAGAGAGTTGAGCGCCATTTTGAAGAAACAAAAATAAATGGAAAAGGAGGTCATGTTGCACATCATTTTAAAGCAGAAAATATGCCGTTTTTCCTTTTACATGGAACACCTTGTATAAATATTCGTAAGATTTGATGCGAAAACGTAGCCACAGTTTAAAATAAACAAATTTTGTACGCGATTTGCGACAGGTGTAGGTTGAAGGGGATTTTTGTTTTCAGTTTACGGGACCTTAAAAATGAGTTCCTTAAATATTAGTATTGAATTTTAAAACGCCCTGTATTTATATAAAAATAATATTACACTGCACATTTTGCTGCCCACCCTCCAAATTTCTCTGTCGGATATCGCCCAACTTACTAACACTTGTCAAATTACGTAATCTCTGATTTAATTGAACTATTTTTTCCGATCCTTACCGTCCGTCCAATGTTGTCGTATGTTCGCCTAACTTCCTACCTATAATCTACATTTTATCTTCGCTACTTAGAGCTGTAGAGCTGAGAGCGGTAGATATAATAAAAAACATAATTTTCAGTTTTGGATAGGGCGATTTATAAAACTATATGAGATAGACATATCAAAGGTTATACATTTTTAAGCTCTTTGAAATACCTTTTAATAGTGATCCAATGAACATACAGGGTTTTTAATAATCCTACAGGGTGTTTCATTTAAAAATTGCTAGTTTACTACCAAACTCCGGAGGATGGTCACTGCTATTTTACTTCGTAACTTAAAAACACGATTGTCAATTGTTTTTTATAATCTTTAAAAAGCGTTAAAAATGATACTAGTTTACCAATTTAAACAACATTGTATTTTGACCAATAACAAAGTAACTAATGTTGATGACTTAATTTAGATCACCCTGTTTAGTAATGTTTATTATTTAACACTTAGGACATTTTAAAATATATCATATTTAAAATATTTTAAGTTCGGGAGATTCAATACCACCCAAAAAAATGTATTTACTGGGCCAGGTGAATAAAGCTAAGCAAATGCTTTTACTTGAAATAAAAAGAAATACAATATACAAATATGCATGATCAAAATAAAGACAAGTCTATAGTAATAGCATTTGCTTAACTTTTTCACCTGGCCCAATATATAATGGAAAAAACTTTGCCATTGTAGGATATAACATTATTAAAATTATATGCAATATAATTAAAATACTTAATAAACAAATAAGTATATTACATGACTGTTGTATAATAATATTTACCGCTATTTTAACAAGTAATATTTATGTTTTAAGTTATAAATTTAGCCTTTCTGACTAATAACAATTCGAAATAAAATAAAAAAAGTAATGAAAGTTAGACACTGACCTTCATTATATGGACCCGTATATGTAGGTTGTGGCTTGCGAGGTTCAAAAGTTAAACTATATGGATAGAAAATTGGGTTCGAGGTAAGGAGTATGGATTATTCGAGTTCAAAAAATATTTTTTTTATGATTTTTGTACGACACAGTCAAAATTTATTTATTTAATTCAATGGTACATTAAAATGTAGCATTAGTAGAATAATTATTTATTGTGTACAAGTTAGAAATTCTAAAAAATACGGTATAGCAGCAATTACTGCTTCTAAAAAGGTAAATTGCGGTGCGCATCACATCTCGGTGTTGAATCACGTGACATTAAAAATTAAATTCGTTTGTTAGATAATCGGTTTTTCCAGGTTATGTTAAAGGGTTTTTTAAATAAATTTTTAGTACGAATCCCAATGAGCATTCTAAACTGGACTGGACTTCAAAGCGAAGCGAACGTGCATTCTTGTTCGGCGAATATGCTCAGACCGCGCGCTGTCAGTCCATCAAAGGGAATTCGTGCTCAATGTGGACCGTGTCTTGGCGGTGGATGTGTTCGAACCCGAAAAAAACGCGTTCATAGCTATTGCATTTATAAATAGGGGAAAATGGCCTAAAAAGACATACTTTGAAATTTTGCCCATATTTCAAAAAATAATAATGCGATTTTTTATAACAAATTGTAAAGTGCCTTTATAACTTATTCTTAGTCATTACTTAAGTCATGGTTTACCTAATCCGGCATAGAAAAACATAACGACTATTTTTCATATTGTCTTAAAGTATGTCCTTTTAGGCATGGTGTCAGATAAAATGACACAATAGTTTAGGCTAAAATGGCATATACCTTCAACAGACGATTTCAAAGATTTTATAAGGTAAACACATATACATTTAATATATTTAAAACTGATTTGTATTAAAAACATTTATAATCTGATAAGGTATGTAAATAATCTTGACTGTTTTTTAATAAACCAAAAGTTCACGGAACATATCTTTGTTCTAGGGAAGACTAAGCGCATTCAGCATGGGCACACTTGGAACAACCTTGGCGTGTAGATTTCATTTTATATATACCAACCATCAAGAAAAAAAGTTTTTACGTTTACGAACACGTTAAAATAGTATGTCATTTTACACTTATTACACAATTTAGCAAACATGCTTAAATTTTGAGAGTATAAAAACCTGTAGTAATCATATCTATAAATAAACATAGCAAAATTATTGTGTTTAAATAAAAAAATAACAAAATTTGTAACAAAACTTTGTAACTTCGCAAAAATACACAACTTCTAAATTGATTAGAATTATTTTAAGGTTGATGAATTAAAAATATACCTTAAAATGTTTTGCAAAAAAATCAGGGACATGTACCTGTACGGTAGGTAATTTTGATAGTTTTACTGTAGTGGTCATATTACACGCTCCAACACTTTTTAAAGGTCGCTGCTAAGGCAAGAAATTCAAAAATTATGAAGTGTGTTTTACCTGAATATGCAATTTTTGGCCAGTTTCCCTACAAAATGAAAACATTTTTGTCTTAAAACAAGGCTGTTTAAAATGGTATGGACACAGGAAAAGTGTTTAGAAATTATCGCTTATTACCAGAAAAGGAAAATATTGTGGAATCCCCACCATCCACATTATTATAACAATATTAAAAAGAAGATGCATGGTGGGAAGTAGCTAATCAGTCATGTGAACATAGATGTATTAAAAAAGAAATTTGACGTCTGGTTTTCTGCTCCTCATTACAAACAACGGCGATGTCCAAATGCGCCTCTTTTTCTTGCTTTCTTTAATAAACAGCATAAAACCATGAAATTCGCAGTGGCTAGTTGCATATCTGCCATTTTTATACAGGTAGATTCGAATAACTGGAGTGGTTACGAACAGAATGCTTATTCGTGCCAGTACCGATTTAAGTTTTCATCCCGAACAGAAAATCAGCTGGTTCAGGTTATGCTCATTCGGATTTGTGATCAAGTGTATACGCAACTAATCCTTAACATTGAACTCAGAAATATGGCATGATGGTTTTTCCTGTCTGCCTCTTAAACACGAATCAGTTCTATAAGTTTGGTCATTAGGTTAAATATGTTTTCTAATCTCAAAAAAAAAAAACAGAAAAAATCCGCACTTTTGGCCTTTCCTTTTGAAATTCTTAAAGGTTGGTCCGTATTCAAGCGGCAAAAATAAAACAAAAGCCACATATTACATCTCTAGTTTTATTATTTGTTTTTTAGAATGTGATGATACATATTTTTTGATTCTGAAACCATTTTTCAGTATTTTTGACTTTAAACTTTGTGTACATTTGTTTTTGTTTTAATATTAGTCTAATAAAAACGGCCATGTGATCCAAAGTCCGCAATGTTTATCGTAATTTTTCTTAAGTTTCTATAGCGATACTCCGGATATTCCCAAGAAAGATAAAGTTGTGACCAAGACAGTAAACTGCAAAAAACGTTCAGATATTTGAAAAAGAACAATCAACTGGTCCAAATTTTTGTTCATTGTCCTGCCTTTTTTACTTTTACGTGACACTATTTCTGCGGTGTCAGCGTCTTCAAGCGTCGGCTACGGTCAAGGCCACAATCGCGGTCGTTCAACAACCTTCCAAGGATCTTCGAAGCGGCTGACCGGACGTTGCTAGTTGGTCAGTCAATGATAATCTCTTTTTTCTTTCTTTGTGCTTTTCTCTCCCGGTTTATTTAGAAAATTATGTTATTAATGTTAAAATAACAAAATGGCTGACATATTGGCCCTATAGTACGTCAAATAGTATAAACAAGTACAAGGGAACTAACGTAAACAAACAGGACATAAATTACTTTCTTTTTTCAAATATAACCTAATTAGTTTAGAAGCTCCATATAAGCTTTCATGGAAAGTTATGAAAAACAAAATAATCAACACTCAAATTTACTAGTAATAGTAAATAAAAATAATAAAAAAATAAAACAATGTCAAAAAACAACCTGAACTCCTCCACTTTAGACCCAGAAAAATTGTTTAACTGTGAAGTTGTTTATTTTATAGGAAAAACCGGGCAAATCCATTTTCGCGAAAGAAAGAATACCGCAAAAAAACCGTCAATTACACAAAAGTCAAAAATCAAAACAAAACATTAAAAGATGATCTTATCTATACACAAAATTTTATCTTTTGATATTTTTAAATGTATAGTGTCAAAATTTTAAAAATATTTTGTGCGGTTGTCGCAAAAATTTACAAATTAGATTTGTTCGATTTTGCATCTGGCTCCTCATATGCAGAGTTGAGTAGTATTCGAATACTCGGTATTCTGAAGCCTATTCAGAATACATTTGGCTGATATTCGAATACATCTGTGTGTTTGATATTTGGTATTCAACTGAATACTTTTTGGTCATATTCGGGATTCTGGACAGTAAATCATAGTATTCGAATACTTGCTTTGTATTCATATTTCTTTATTCAAATCAGGTATTCGAATCCTTGTATTAAAATTGCGGTATTGGAATACAGCTTTTGAGTATTCCAATACCGGAATTTAAAGTATTCGAAAACTCAAAATATTATATTTGAATCAAGGATTTGAAGATAGGAAATGAGTTTTCAAGAAGGAAAATAATTCAACAACAACAAACTTTTTTTTGGATGAGGCCCTTTTTTTGCTCCTTAAAAAACATGACATCTGAATCGATAAGTTCAGTCAAAGACAATTTAGGGGTTGAGGACTTTATTTTGGTCTTCAACAAGTATTTATAAATACCGAATCCTGGTATTCAACTACAGCGGTATTCAAAGATTTTTTTCTTGGTATTCCAATCCTCGATATTGCAATATTTTTGGAATACTTTGCTTATATTATGTATACACAATTTATTGGAGAATTAGTACCCATTTTTTACTGAAACCATTCTTAACAATGAATAAAAAACCACACGTTTTTAGGGCAAAACAAAATCTGATATAGATATCTAGACCTCTGGTTTTGCTTCCGTAGTTGCGGAAGTTCTGTAGGACATTAACTTCCGCTTCTGACTCCACTTTTTCGATGGGCAAACCAGTTTCCGATTATAAAAAAATAATATCCCTTGTGGAATTATATTTCCCCATAATTCCCTCATACTTCCCCATATATAGTCAGGGATTCCTGGACCATTTTTACGAGTCATTACTAAGAAGCTAATTTTTCGTGAGTAGCTTCATTTTGACGAGACGACCAACTTTTTCCTTACAACAATTTTCGTTGGTGGTAGCATACAAAGATAACAGAGATTAAATATGTTGATTTGATAAATATTATAAAACCAGGATTACGTACCTCGTAATTTGTAGGACAATGTGGGTGTTAAATTATATAAATATTATTTTATCAACAGAAATAAAAATCAGCTGGTTAGTTGTTATTTTTCACGACATCGCTAACCATACATGTTGGTGGTAGGGGACTCTTTGATGAAACCCTACATTTTGTGGAACAAATATTTGTTTGATTTATTTAGATCATTATCTTAAAAATAAGAAAGAAAATCCTTGTTTGTATTAAACGTTTGATATTCGTCAAATCAACACATTTAATTCCTGCTACCCCTGTAAGCTACCACCAACGAAAACTTTTGTAAGAAAAAGTTGGGCGTCTCGTCAAAATAAAGCTACTTACAAAAAATATGTTTGTTAGTAATGACTGGAAAAATTATCCAGGGATCCGTAACTAATACTTTTAATTTTAAAAATATTTAAATATTATATATTTTTTAATTTGCCATTTTTTGTCATGGAATGCTATAAAAAGAAGCCACATTTATAAAAATCCAAATTTGCGGAATTTTTGAAAAAATATATACTACATATAGCATAATACCATAAATAAAAACATAAGATGTTCCATAAAAAAACACATAGGTTGAGTAGTTCTCAAAAACTGCGCAACGGAACAACTTACACAATATTATTCTACGGCAACGTACCAATTTGAAGTTTCTTTATTACTTTAATAGTAAGCAAGTTAAATAAACTTGATAAAATTGTCAAAATCTGAAAATTACCCCAAAGTTTCGGGATGGATCACAATAGCCATGAACTATAACAATCTCAATTTTAAAAGATATTTTAAAGCTAATTTGTTTTTAAATATAACTGCTTATACGAAAACTAAAGTCACCGAACTAACTCCATCATATTTTTTGTTTACAATGTAACAAAAATTATAACTTATAACGGAACATTCTTCATGTCACGCGAAATTGGTTTATTGAAAGATTGAATACACATTTAATTAACTGTATATGAAGAGCTTTTACAACACCAAAAAGTTATACAAAGGTTTTACGACGGTTAAAAAATAAGAAAGTTGATGGCACTGACATTGCAAGCAAAATACATTAGGAGTATAATCAGATCGGTTTAATGTACCAGGTACTAAAGAACAGGTAATGAGAACAAACGTTACATTTAGAAGAGGTTTTTCCGATTTATTTATTGTTTACTAATACTTTTAAGGATGTTAACTTAATAATAAAAGAGTTTAGTCAAAGTTTATTGGGTATTTAATAATTAATATTAAAGCATATCATAGCGTGAAAGGACCAATAAATACACTCCTGGACAAAAAACTTAACAAACAATATTTTAATCAAACTTAATCTTAAATAACTTAATGTTTTTTTTTGACAGATTTTAATCATCTTTTGGTCCAATAGTAGCTCCCTCCATCAAGATTATTATTTAATATGAGGATTGCAAAAAGTTTTATACAATTGGCTGTTATACAGAGGAGAGCCAAATGTTTGTATTTATTTTGCCACCCTGTAGAATTATTTAACTGTCACAATTTTTTACTATTGTATTGGATTTTAAAGCCCCATCTTTTTTACCATTTCCTTTTTTATTATTTATATTAGTATCCCATTCTAAAAGAAAATACATTTTTTAAATTATTTAATGAAATTTGTGTATGGGTGTCAAGTTATAATTTTACATCTTAAAAAAAATGATGATAAAAAATAAATAAAAAATTGGTTTCGTTATTTCAAAATCAGTAATCTAATGTTTGTTATCTCTTAAGATATACAGGGTACGACAAAAAGTAACATATAAAAAAACACCCTGTATCACCAGTAAAAAAACTTTTAAAGACCTTTAAAAACATACAACATTTGTCATAGCTATGTTTATTAGTTTCGAAAATATGACTATCCAAATCTTAAGTTTCCCAATATGATAGCAATATAGTATATATTACGACCATCATAATTAAAATGCATTGTTTTCTTTAAAAATTTGTATTTCCTTTAAGAATAAAGATACTGATATAAATAAAGACGGAAATGTTAAGAAAAGAGAGGGCTTTAAAATCCAATACACTGGTATAAATTTATGACGTTAAATTATTCCACAGGGTGTTCGAAAATTTGGGCAAAATGCAACATTTGGCTCTCCCCTGTATATCACCCAATCCTATAAAACTTTTTGCAATCCTTGTATTAAATAATATTCTTGATGGAAGGAGCTACAACTGGACCCAACAATAATTAAAATCGGTCCAAAAACACCAAAAATTATTTAAGAATTAAATTTGAACAAAATTTTGTTTGTCCGTTTTTTTTTTGTCTAAGAGTGTATTTTAATATTATTAAAATATTTACTGATCCTCTCACGCATCAATTTATAACCAAGTGACGGTGAAAGTATTAATATTTCAAGCAAAATTGTTGTTTTAAAATAATAATAAAATTCTTATAATCTCATACGCCCAAATACATGAATTAATTTTGTATTACAAAACTTATTTCCTTAATTTTAATAATTCCGAATCATCTAGAAATTATATTACGTATATGAACTAGTTCTATTTACTATGATTGAAAATATTCATAAACTAAATGTTGCCATTCTGCTTAGTAAATTAGGTTCGTACTGCACAAGAGTCGTTGATTTAAAGAAACTAAAGCAGAATCTACTTGTAAAAACATATTAAAAGTTGAATTAGCTTATCAACTATGAAATAATCGTTGGGGCTATTACAGAAAGTGTCATTTAATGACCTACAACACCTTATTCTCATTCCTATAGTATTGAGTAAAATATTTATTTCGTTATCGTGACATTCTTAAAGAGCCAAAAGTAGTTAAATGTACCTTTATCATAAATCGCAGTTGAAAATTCAAAAAGACGCATGTAAAATTCAGGAGCTTTTGGCAAAAACCTTATCTTTGTTTTTTTAAAGAACTTATGCAAGCTGTGGTTCTACCAATTAATTATCTACGCCCCTTGCATTAAAACCACAGTAGCCAAAGATATAAGCGGCCAAACTTAAAACCAAGAGCAATTTTTAGCAAAAATCAGCAATTTTTTTTTATACTAGACCATTCACAAGATTTGATAAGGAAAAGGAGCAGACTGTGGATTTAGACGAATATAATAACAGTTGTGGCCTCAATGATCAAATTTAAGTAATATCACAGATAGACATACGCTACGCGAACAAATTTCGCTTTCACGTTTGGCCTATCGGGACGACGCCGACTGGCTCGTGTAAAGCTTGGTTCATATACTTACGAAATGCGATTTGCGAATTATGGAAAGTGTACACTGGTCCACTTCAAATGTATCCTTCAATTTTAACCAATTAGAACACGTTCCGCAATTCGCAATTCGTAAGTTTTGGAACTAAGTTTTACACGAGCCTGCCGTCGTTCGATTGGCAATTCAAATTAAGGAGCGCAGTGTTGCAATTTGGTCAATTAGCAAATAAAAATGGGTATCTAGATAAAAAAATGTTAAAAATATTTACCACATTTACAGAAATATACGATTTTGGGTTTGTGTCTCGGCTAGAAGCAAAAGCACTTTTGAAAACAAGGCATTAAATTTCAGACAAAATATTAGGCATCATAGCCTAAAAATCTAAATAAAACAAAGAGTAGTTATCACCTAACGTTCTGCGTAATTTATATAAAGTCACAAAACGTAAGATCTTGAATATTTACACCTAAACTGCAGGCATAACAAATCTGACATTGCACCTTTTGCTTCATGAAAGATTTTTTTATGGAACCCATGATGACAACCATTAAAACACTTGGCACAAATTGTTTTATTGCATTTATTTAATAAATTATAAAAATTATTTAAAAAACACGATATTAACTGCCAGAACAGCAAGAATAACTTGACCATGAATTGTTATGTTCACCATTACTGGTTCAAAATTATGCCGATAAGGGCTTTTTAACAACGTTGCAAGCTTAATTTTAAAAGCCAATAGGCCACGTTTCCGTCTTTGGAAGTGGCATCTGTCCGCGTAGCATATGTTTATCTCTGATATAACCCAAGTATTGTTTAAACAAAGATTTTTATTTTACTTTTCTCGAAGGTATCAATTATCCTCAAACCTCAAACAAAAAAAGAATTATTTTTTACTTTCTAGAATTATAAAAGTTAAAATAAATGGTAAAATATAATTTTCATAAAGTTAACAGACGATATAGAAATAAAAATAAATTGTGAGATTGGTCAAAAATTTTCTTTCTTTATAATTTTAAAAATATTACAGGTAGAACTGCAATAGCGCTGCCCGAGTTGGGTAGTATTCGAATACTCGGTATTCTGAATACTATTCAGAATACATTTGTGCGGTATTCGATTACTATTCGAATAGATTTAAGTATGTGTTTGGTATTCGGTATTCGACGGAATACTTTTTTGGTCAGTATTCGGTATTCTTTATTCTGAATATCGTTTTTGAATATTCTCGTATTCGAATACTGGTATTCGAATACCGATATTCGAGTACTGGTATTCGAGTATTGATATTCAAATACCGGTATTCGAATACTGATATTCAAATACCTATATTCTGGTATTCAAATCCTGAATTTAAATACTGTTTGATTATTTTATGAATAAATATTACGTTACTTTTTATGCATCTTAAGCGGGTTAAAACATGTTCGCGGTGGTTTTGCCGACGACGCGACGGGGTAAAATTTGATATAAGTCATATATATCATCATTTGCAAACTAACAGTTTAGGAAGTTAGTTTTACAAATTAAAAAAAAAATGTAATTCAATATGTTTTTTAAATCTTGATTTGTTGTTTCTATGGTCCTAATAGGTAAGTAATTTTGAACAGATATACATTTATTTTTGCAAACAAAAATATATCTAAATTAATTATTTTAACTTCTTTGGGGTTTTGCTATTAAAAACAAGTAACTTGGTACAACATATAAAAAGTGACATTGCAAACTATGTTTTCTATGTATTAGGTTAGACTAATATGTATTTATCTCCATTTTACACAAGAGGGATGTGTATAATAAATTTTATTATGTCAGTTTAAATCATGACTTCTGGTAAATCGTAGATAGTATGTACATGTATCCCCATTCCAAAAGTAGTCAATAGTTAAAAAAAAAAGAAACGGTATTTTTGGAAAGTTTGGGAGACGTCTTGTATGCTTGAAATGGTTAGTTTTTAAGCAAGAACAAGGTACGTCACTGCATTTTTGTTATGGAAAAACGTAGAAAAATAAGAATGAGTTGCTTTTTCAAGAGAAAGGAGGTTTTTTTTGCTTTTCAGTATTTGTGAATACCCAATCGTGGTATTCATGAATGCCGAGTATTCGAATACT
This sequence comes from Listronotus bonariensis, assembly GCA_014170235.1. Lineage (NCBI taxonomy): Eukaryota > Metazoa > Arthropoda > Insecta > Coleoptera > Curculionidae > Listronotus > Listronotus bonariensis. The sequence continues at coordinate 47,483 of JACEGR010005159.1, forward strand.
TTTTTTGTAGGTATTCGAAAATATTCGGTATTCGAATAATTTTTTAACGGTATTCGTATTCGTATTCGAATACCAAATTTCAGTATTCGACCCAACTCTAAGCGCTGCAACTCTTTGCTACATTGAATGGGATAATAATCCATTAATACAAAGAAAAGTGTTACTTAATTTGACAAAAACAATACAAGATGTTTTAAATTCTTCTTGAGCATCCCTCACACAGACAATATTATTGAAGCAATATTATTGACGCAATATAGTATAGTAGAATTCAGCTAAAAAGAGCCGTACAAGTAAAGACGGCAATCAACTATTTCTTTTTAATCGCGCCGTTTAAATAGTGTAAAAGCAACAAAAAGTGAAATAATTTGAAAGCGAGACAGAACTGATGAGCGCATGGCTTTTTCTTTGCTTAATCGTAGTCTAAGATATAATATTGTGTCAATGTATTCCTTACACGTTCAATATTATTTCTCTTTATCAATATTGCCACAATAATATTGATCGTCTGAGCGTGGCTTTAAGTTATCATTGGGAGCTCGGAAAACAAGGTAAAAAGCAAACGCTTTCTAAAAACCTCGTTAAATTCCGACTGGTATTGTAAATATCTGTAAAAACCGGAAAATTCTAAATTATGAATTTATTGAAATCGGTTTTGTTAATATTTTTTGTATTTTTTTCTTTTTAGATGACTTAATATGATTTTAATTGCGACGTTTTATTTTTAAGTTTTTTTATTAACTTTTTGTTAAATACGGGCATGTATTTTTAAGAACAGAAATGTATTTGGTACTTTTATTACCTTTTTAAATATTTTAAGGTGAAAGTTACGTATAATCCTGTACAGAGATTACTTTCCGGCTGCAATTTTTTTTATTTATTTATCGATTCCGCAAAACTTGGTAGGGTTGTTAGACTAGGGAAAAGTCATTTTTTGCATATATGATAAGAGTTCACGACTTCCGGTTTCACCAAAAATTATTTTAAATTTTGATTTTTAAATGGAACAGCCAGTATATTTTTTGTTTTTTGAATTCTACAGACTATTTTACGTTGGAATGCAATATTTAAAAGACAAATTTAAAAACAAATTTTATTTTTTTATCTAGAGTGCTATGATCATTATAAAATCACTCTTCATCCTCATACTCTACTTACGTTCAGAAAAATAGGAACTCAATTTTATTTTTTAAACTTTTAAAATAGAGAGCCCTTAACTTTAGATTTGTTAGGTTTTTTGCCTTAGCTTAAAAACTAAAATTCTTCTATGGGAATTAGGTTTAGTTTACACTTGAAAACAGACAGAGATAGTACTGCCTGAAACGTTGTGTAAATAAATTAAATAAAGAAAAAAATCGCCTTAAAATACTGCATTTAAAAATGATATAAAATTGATATGGTCCCATTTTAGTTTTTAAATTGGGGCAATAAAACTAAAACTGAAGTTTAAAGTCCTCTGTTTAAAAAGTTTAGAAAGATAAAATCGATTTTGTATTTTCCCTGAAAGTAAGTAAAGTATGAGGACTGATTTTAGAATGATTAAATCACTCTAGATGATACATTAATATTTAATCATTATCATTATAATTATATATAATAAAACTAAATTGATAAAATGTGCGTGCCGATAAAACTTGAAAAGGAATCCCGATACGATAAAGGGACTTATATAGTGCGATAGCCCTTTATCCCGCCCCATCTGTTGTCGAGTATTTGAACTTCATTTAGAACAACGGTTATTTGGGTCTCATATTAACTCCCGAGCGAAGCCAGAAATTATAGCTAGTTTAAAAATAAAATTAGATCCAAATTTGTTAAAAAAATATTGTATTTCCATGAAAAACAGTCTGTAGAATCTGAAAAACCAAAAATATACAGGTTGTTCCATTTAAAAATAAAAATTTTGAATCTTTTCTGGTACAACCGTAAATGTCGGAAATGCTTATCATATAGTGTATATATTTTTATTTATTAAACGGATTATAATATAATAATAAAATAAAACTAGACGTACTGAATGTGGCATTTTCTTAAATCTCTTTTAAAGATCTTTTTAATGGTGATACTGGTAATAATATACAGGGAAGGACAAAGAGTACATATTTTTTAATAAACCACCCTGTATATTATATCACCATTGAAAAGATCTTTAAAAGGGCTTCAGAACTGGTCAGAATACTCAAACTATATTACAACAGCCATGGCAGAGTGCGAATTTACCAACAACATCGACACAACACTAGCAAATTTTAATAATATTATCAAAAGGAGTGCAGAGCTTTTTATCGGAAAAACAAAAACATTAAAAAATCATCTTCCAGTTCCATGGTGGAATAAAGAGTGTGAAAAGACCATACGCGATAGCAAAACAGCTTTAAACAAATATAAGAAGCATAAAACTACTGACAACAAAATAGAATTCAAGCGGCTAAAAGCAAAGGCACAATTAGTAATAAACTCATCTAAAAAGAGATCTTGGAATAAATATGTCTCCGAAATAAATAGTTCTACTCCCATGAACTAAGTCTGGAAAAAAGTAAAGAAAATATCCGGCCTTAAATATATACCTCAAATAAATTCTCTTAAGATTAACGATAAACTTACCTTTTCCTCACAAGGAATTGCAAATATTCTAGCAACCACCTACAAAAAACATTCATCTAACAATAATTATAATGCCACTTTTTTAAGCAACAAAATAGAAAGAGAACTCGCTAACTTATCACTGGAAGAAACCGAGGAAAATCCCATTAACCTGCAACTGACGTTCCAGGAACTTTGCAACTCTCTTAATGATCTCAAAAACACCAGTCCAGGTCCAGACGATATACCTGCAATATTTCTAAAACACCTGCCGACCCAAGCACAACACCATCTTCTTAAGATATACAACTACATTTGGACTAAACGTAAATACCCTACATTATGGCAACAAGCTACAATTATTCTATTCCTAAAGAACAAAAATCTCGCGTTGATCCTGAATCTTATAGGCCAATTTCATTGACGTGCGCTATGGGCAAATTATTGGAAAAGATAATAAACGCCAGATTAATGTGGACATTAGAAAAATCTACTCTTTTAATTAATGAACAAAACGGATTTAGACAGGGTAGATCCGCTATCGACGATATTCTAGACTTAGAAAGTGATATTCACGAAGCTCTGGCGACTAAACAACAATGCATTGCTATTTTCTTTGACCTAAAACGAGCTTTTAATACCTGTTGGAGGCGCTACATACTAGAAAGGTTACATTCCTGGAACATAAGAGGCAACTGTCTAGCATATATTCAAAATTTTCTTCAAAACAGATCTTTTAAGGTAAGAGTTAACAACTACTTTTCTGATACTCACACAGAGGAAAACGGTACTCCGCAAGGCTCCATAATCAGCCCCACGTTATTCCTGATTGCAATTAATGATATAATTAACAACTTACAAAAACCCTTAAAGGCTCGATTATATGCCGATGATCTAGTTGTTTATATTAAAGGAAAAAATATAACCCAAATGACTGCTTTGCTGCAAACATTCCTACAACAACTAGAATCATGGTCACAGAACACAGGATTCCAGTTTTCAGCAGCAAAAACAACAGCTATTATATTCTCCAAAAAGCCTTAAATCACACACCTATACTATCATTACATAACACAAACCTATCGTTCAAATCTTCTGTAAAATTCCTAGGCATGTGGTTTGATCAAAAACTTAACTGGAAAGAAACATATACGACAACTAACACTAACTTGCAACAAAAGACTTAATTTCTTAAAAACACTCTGCAACCGTAACTGGGGAGCCGATTACGCCACTCTACTTTTACTTTATAAATCTCTCATTAGATCTAAGATAGACTACGGCTCTATCGCATACGCCTCGGCAAGTAAATCTACACTGAAACCACTGGACTCTATACACAACGCCGCTCTCAGGATTGCCCTTGGTGCTTTTCGCACTACCCCAATAGAAAGTATTTACAGTGAAACTGGTGAAACATCGCTACACCACAGACGTATGCTTCTGACATTAACACATGCGACATCAATTGCCACAAATATAAATAAACCATTGGCCGATAATACGTTTACAGAAAAATATACAAATTACTTTAATAATAAACCATATTCTGCAAAGCCCTACTACGAAAGAATTCGAACGTACCTTAATCATCTTGATACCGAATTTCCAGCAGTTTTACCACCATAGACAATAAACGTTCCTGAATGCAACACCTCTAACATCTTTCGATAAACATAACACCAGTAATACAGTAATCTTAAACGCATTAAATAGTTTAGTTGATACAAAATATAACTCCTTCGCAAAAGTATTTACCGCGGCTCAAAATCTGAGAATGGAGTTGGCGCCGCATTTGTATCACCGTACTCCACCTTCATGTTTAAATTTCCATCCCACACTAGTATATTCACTGCAGAACTTTATGCTCTATACCAAGCACTAAAACATATAAACTTGTCCACTTTTTCAAAAATTTTACTTTACTGACTCTCTTAGTTCCCTCCTAGCAATCCAACACCTATACCCAAAACATCCAGTGGAAAAATTAATCAAAACAGAACTTATACGAGCTCAGGAACATAATAAAAATATCGAATTTATTTGGATACCTTCGCACATCGGTATTCCGGGAAATGAAGATGCAGATGAAAGTGCGCGAAGTGCAATAACTAGTGCGAACGCCGAACTGTCTCGCGTTAGTGCGCCCGGAGACATTAAGTCATTTTTTAAAACCATAGTGTTACGCCAATGGAAAATGAATGGGATACTTCGAGAACCAAGCTTAGATCAATTAAAGACGATGTTAATCCATGGAAGCCTAGAACCAGCAACCGACGTTTACAGGTTATTCTCACACGCCTTCGTCTAGGGCACACGAGATTTACCCATTCCTACTTATTTTCTAATAGTGACCGACCCCAGTGTAATACATGTAATTTAACAAACAGCATCTCTCACATATTAATTAACTGTCCTAAATACGTTAGAGAACGATTGTCTTATTAATATCCCAAACAGCCTCTACAACTTCTTGGAAAAGACTGCCCAGTGGAAAACTTGGTGAACTATCTTAAAGCCATAGACATCTTAAACAAACTCTAATCCTAATTTATTGTACTTAGCTTATCTTATTGTCGCTAATAACCTTAAGGTGGATGCGACTTTTTTCAAATTAAAAAAAAAAATACCAGATAAAATACATCTAACTTTATTAGTTTCGGAAATATGGTCATTCAAATAAGGAATATGGGTAATTTTTGAAGTATCGTAATTTTGTAGTAGGTGAAGGTACCGACTTCATATTCTAGGGTTATAGAGTACTTGTCAGGAGTTTTAAATTATGTACTACAAGACCCCTTTTCATTTGTGGTTTTTTTCTTAAAATGGCGTCCAGCCGCCATCCTGAAATTTATATCTGTCAATTTTACTCTAAAATATAGTATTTATGCAACAACTTTATATCCCAAGTATAAACTTTTAAATTAATCCGTTAAAGAAATAAAAGGGGGGCATTAGAGAAATGCATTGTATATGCATCAAAACTCTAACAACCCTATCAAGTTTCGTCAGTATCGATAAAGAAATTTTAAAAAAATGGTAGTCGGAAAGTAATCTCGTGGGCATGTTTATGGGTCGGTTGTGGGTAAGGATCTGGCTTAATAAAATTTATAATCCTATACTTCTGCAATATATAAGAACATTTACATCGTTATCTGAATCTGGTTCAACCGATCGGATAAAACTTAAGAACGTCTTATGATTGGTCAATTTCCAACGAAACATTCGAAATCGCCAATTAAAACATGTTCCGCAGTTTTATTCGATCGGTTGAATCGAATTCAGTATAACGATGTACACGTACTCTATTATGATAGGAGTTTACTTTCAAGAAATTTATTAAACTAACATTAAAAAAGACACTAAAAATTGGAAGTTGAAACTCTAACTCTAAATATTCTGCGCCAGCAGGATGAATTTTTGGTTAGTTAGAAGTCATAACTGCAAGAAATATCAAGGTACGAGACCTCCAAGCAAGTTTAACTTTTTTAAGTGAGGTGGACCAAATAATAAGGGGTATTAATGGTACATCATTCTCTAAAAACAATCGATTAAGATAACACTCTCGCTGGACTGGAAAAAAAATCTATAAAAATTTTAAAACTTTGGATTACATTAACCCAAATTAACATTTACATCCTTAACTTTTTGACGAATGTTAAATATTCTTACATAGATATCAGTTTTGTAACAACTTGTTTAAAATTAAGACAATTTAAACGTAAGAAAACTAATCAAGCCACCGTTATGTTTAATCTAGCAGAAAGAAAATAAAAGAAAATTTTTGTCCGGGCGCCAACTGACCTGCAAAAATCTCCGCAGGCCGTCGAAAAACAATAAAAACCATAATTATTAGCATGGTCTCTAGCTGAACTAATAGATGGTTGATGTTTTTATATGCCTTTTAAATTACACGCCTGTCGTATACTAGCTTCGTAACGTCGAGATGTCTTACATTATGCGTTTCTATTTATAGATATATCATCCGAAAGCAAGATCGACTAAACCTGGTTTCTTGAGATTGCAATTTTTATGGATATTTTAGCAAGTACAAATATACCTTTTCCTACTAAGACTATAAACTTCTAGCATAAGTAAAATGTACAGGGTGACCATTTGAAAACGAAACAGTGCTGTTTTTGGACACTTCAGGACATTTAAGAAAAAACGCTCGGATCCGTTAATTTTTGATTTTAGGGGAAAACATTTTCTTGCCACGTTTACCCCCTAAATTGCAACGGTCTAGCAGGGGGTGAGATTCACCTCCAATATTTAAATGAAAAAAGGATCAAGTAATACCTTTGAAGGTCGTTTAACCCTGATTACAACTGCAAAGTTTGAAGTCTCTGCTATTATTTCCGGTGATATGACTGTCATATTATTAGAGGGAATAATAGCAGACTTTAAACTTTGTAAGGAGAGGAATGAAAACTTTGTATTTCGTGCAATTATTAATATATATATTAATAATTATTAATATATATATATTAATAATTGCACGAAATACAAAGTTTTCATTCCTCCCCTTTACATTCTTACGTGCACACAGCCACACCCTTTTCACTTTAAACTTTGTAGTTATAATCAGGGTCAAGAAACCTTCAAAATGAGGTATCAGTAAACCGTTCTTTCCATTTAAACTGTTAGGGGTGAGTCTCACCCGTTCTAGACTGGTTGCAGTTCAGCGGGTGAAAGCGACAAAAAAAATCCTCCTAAAATCAAAAATTGACAGGTCCGAGCGTTTTTCCTTAAATAAGTTGGGGTGTCCAAAATTAGCTCTGTTTCGTTTTCAAATGACCACCCTATATTTAAAGTTATTAGAAACGAGAGCCTAGCGAGCACGTTAAGAATTGAGTTCATTAATTAACAACAAAAATTGGAAATCATAATTATTCTTGATTATTATTTATCATTAAATATTATGATTTGTTTTTATACAGGGTGCGGTAAAAAGAATTATTTCTGAGTTTATTCTATAAAAAAGTCCATAAAAACATAACAGCATTGTTTTCAAAATACAAGGGTTTAACTTGTTTTCTTAATCGGTTTTTTATTAAAATCTTATTATTATTATTTACTAAAATATTTATTTAGGTCCAGTGGCGTCTCCTGTGGCACATTAACACGTTATCAATTATTTCTGAAAAAACAATGCACAGCACTGTGTTTAAAGCAAACTCTTAATTAACATACATATCTTTTTAAAATCGAGCAATTTTTTTGTGTTTAAGATATATATGTAGCTTGCTTAGTTTTTCAGACATCCGCTATATTGCATATTCCTAGAGTGTTCTATGTCCTAGACCATACAAGAAACATAAGGGGATTTATTTTTTTAAATTATTGTTATAATTTTTTAAACAATTATATAACAACAACTACAAATACCTAATTAAAAAACGTTTATATCTAGTTTAAGGGTAGGTTTACATCTGACATTTATTGCATGATATTGATGTCAGACAGAAATTCTGGCTAATGTAAACAATAAAAAATTTCCATCGGCCATTAATTTTTGACCACAACCACTAACGATGGACGAATACATTACGTGTGAAAGCCAAAAACCGAAAATAGAATATAATAAATTTTTGACAGTTTACATTAGCCAGAATATCTGTCTGACATAAATTATCATGCAATAAATGTCAGATGTAAACCTACCACAACAGATTTTAATAAAATAAGTTTTTTTTTAATTTTAACCCATGTTTATACGATTTTTTTCTCATAGAATTAGCTTGTATAGGGTGTTTCCTACCTTTGTTACGAAACGAAACGAAAAATCTTTTAAAAAAAGTTCCTATAAACATATGTCCGGACTTCATTTCAGAGATACAAGGGGTTAAAGTTTTTAAAAAAGTCGGTATTTTTAAATATCTATAAATACCTTTAACCAATTGAAATAAAATTTGGTTCACTAATTTAGTCCAATAAGGCGCTTGTAAAACTCTACCTAGATTAGGATTTTTAGGTGCTAGGTAATTTTTACCTTACTAAGAGTATTAAGAAAATGATAATTTTCGTTAAAATTGTACACACTGCTCATTTATTTTAGGGCAAATAAATGTTCATTTTTACTTTTATTTTTTTATATCATGTTGTCCATGGGTACTTTTTAGAAGAAATTAACGTAACTTTATTTTTTTCTCAAAAACAAAGGTAGAGACGGAGAAAATACAAAACACTAAAAAGTTGCACTTTTAATTGCTTAATTGGAAAAAATATAAGAACGTAATGAAATGTCAGTGGCGTACTTTTTTCCTTAAAATATTAGCTTTGGTACCTACTGAGACGCCACTAGACCCAATAATCCAAATTTAGGTAAAGCTTTACAAGAGCCTTATTGCATTAAATAAGTACCCATAGAAAATTTCAAATAAATCGGGTAAATGGTTAGTTCTGGTTAGTACTTTACTTTAACACCCTTTATCTCAGAAATAAAGTCCAGACATATGTTTATATGAACTTTTTTATAAAAAGACATAATAAATCACCTCCTTAAGTTTCGTACCTTCGTTAGGAAACACCCTGTATAGATAGAGAGCAGAGTGTCACTGTCCAAATTTTTTTTCAATTTAATTTACCATAAAAACAATAAATATTGGTATATATACATATAAAAATATATTTCTAACATCCGACTATAAGTATCCTAAAATAAGTAGGTAAATAACTGTGACAACTTAACCTTTGCTCTATCTCTTACCATTTGAGATTCTATTCTGGTTTCGAATATAATGTTCATGAGGATATTTACCTAATTATGGCAATGGGTTATGTAAATCAACAAATAAACAAAATAACAAAGTAAGTATATAGGAAAACAGGAAAATGTAAATTAATTTTTATGTTCAGCTGGTTTTTGACTGGTTGATGTACTTTCACTAGTTTTTTGCAGAGATCGGAAATATCATGATATTTATGGAAAATATCAAACTATCGGATATTAGCGATATAAATCGGATAAATACGATATATATCCGATATTTTGACATTTCAATTGTCTGAAGATAATAATTGTAAAAACTTGTTATCCGTAAATGGTAACATTTATTAGTAATACAAAGAATGATAAAATGTTATTTATTAATTAAAAAAATAAATAAATTTTATTTTATTATGATTATTTTTTTAATAATAACATTTTTTTGAAAATAAAGCTTTAAAATTTCATGGAAAAAGAAGCTATAATAAATAGAAAAATGGATTTTTAATCAAGTCGTTTATAAAACATAAAGAATTATTCTTTAAAAAAAATCATAATATGAACGATTCTTGCCAAAAAACAAAAAGGCTTTTCCTTTAAAATAAGAATAAACCTATAAAAACCCAGTTAGATATTATTATATATGTTTTTATATTTTATTAATTATACTAAAAATAAAAATTTCTTATTATTATTTTGTTCACAAACATTTTATTGGCGTTTGTCATCTCTGATATGTTTTTGACAAAATGGTGAACATAATGCGAAATAACCAAAACTTATAAGTGCTCGCCAAAAAATCGGGACACGCAATTTTTAGCACCATATTTAACTTGTAACTTTTAAAATAAAAATATTTTTTAGCTGCGAATTTCGGTTTGCTAAATCCCATTTCGTCTAGATGAGATGGCGCAAAATGATTTTTGAAAAATAATCAAATGTTCATGGTATACAGGGAGGTCAATGAACAGATGCAAAACTACAAAAGTTTAGAGGTGTGTGATTCCCGTAATAATTTTTTTCCGTATTTAATTATAGGTCATTAGTAAAGTAATATCAATATCTCCAGACGTTTTTGCCAGTTTTTGATTACAGCCCTTTAGCCCCAGAGACACTATTAAACGAAAAATGTGTCAAAACTTTGCCACCAATATCTTTAAAACGATGTAACTTAAAACGGCTTTACCGATTTCGACCAGGTTTTCACATTCTGAAAGCATATTTTCTGGTTCTTTTTATTACCTAACCACTTTATTGGTAAATGGCCATTTCTATAAAAACAGGGGTCAAACAAAAAGTAAAGATAAAATTGCACAAAATATGGCTATTATTCGTTTTAAGCTATGACAATTGGGTTGTACGTTGTTGTTTGGTTTTGAAATTTGGTCAATATGCAGCTTCGGTCAATACCTCTGGACGGTTTTTTTACTTTTTTGATTAATGCCTTTTCGCCACAGATACGCTACCAGGCAGATCCAATGTCCTAAAATGTGTCTTTTGTGAATTTTTTGATGTAATCTGGAAATTTTAAATTAATTACTACCTAATGATTTTTTTTCAGTACAGGGTAATCAAACAAAACTTACTGTTTCATTATACAGGGTCTAAAATAAATTTTTAAAACAAAAATACCTACGTTAAAAATTATAATTAACTCGTTTTCATTAAATCGCACAATTTTAAATAAGATAGGGCTCTCTATAACAGTGTCACTCGGATAAGGTATAATTTAAAAATAATTTATTATAACCTATTGGGCTATCTTTGAACCGAAATTCTTGAAAAAAAAGTGTAATAAATGCTTTCAGCCAACAAAAATATTGTTTGTAAATAAGAACATATCCATACCCATTTGTATGTGTAAAGCAACAATTATTATTTTAAAAAATGAAAACGTTAAATGTATTTTTAAAAAATATACAATGATAAATTTCACACCTATTTTTTCAGCACCAAATTTCTACATTATTTTTTTATTAATATACAAATTTTGAATACAATTTATCAATGGCTAAACAATTCAAGTAACAGTAAATATAAAAATATACTCAAATAAGTTAACAAACATGGTTATTAGCTTGGAATAAAAGTATTTGTTACAAACTGAATATTTAATTTTTAAATTAAGGGGGTCTCCAGTGAACAAAGTTTTTGGTCTCCAAAAGACCCGAGTTCGATCCCCAGCCGAGAAGGCATTTTTAGGGGGAGTTATAAAAATAAAGTCCGTGGTGGCACAGCCGTTTTGTCTAAAAGGTACATGCAAAAACTGCATGTTTAAGTGCTTACACAACGTTGACGAAACGGAAAAAGAGATGAGTGAAACATCCAATAACTCAACACCCTCGGTACTCTGGTACTTAGGCATAAGCCCTCGTGGGGTTTCATAAAGATAATCATTTAATACGTCCAAAATTATACACGGTGTTTTTTAATATTGCGACAAAGTTCAGGGACGGGTTCCTTGGACGCAATCAAGCAAAAAAATCGTATGAACATATTATATCCTATTTTTAGACTTTGAAATACAGGGTGATAAAGTTGTAAAAAAACTTTTTGATTAATTTAATACTCCTGTAAATAAGGGGTGATTCATTTAAAGGTACTTTTTCTGGTAGGTATTTTTGGATAGATGAGAGAGTCCAAATTTCAATATGTCTTTGTATTTATAAAAATCATCATTCTCCGAGAAATGTGTTTCGTGCGCTTTGGGCAACATCCTGCACGTAGTGCAGAACATATAGGGGCAGTAGCTGCGAGTGTACGTGATGATTCTGACGAATTGATATGGCGCTCGGAAATTCAAGCTTAAGAACAGACCATGTTAGGCGCAGTTAGGGCCAACATTTGAAAGCCATAATCTTTAAAAATAAATGTTATATAAAGTTCTTCCCTATGATAATAAATATTACTTAATAAAATATATTTTTAAATTGTTTTTTTAAGTACCTCCAACTAAATTACCCCATATTTTCCTGAAAATTGGTACAGTTGGTGATTTAGTTGGAGGTACTTTAAAAAAAAACAAAATAAAATAAAAATTAAAAAATATTAATTGATTATTGATAATATTAACTTTATTGACATTATGGCGAAGGAATACATTATTTGTCTTGAACACGAAATGAAAGTAAGATTACACGCAGCATCTTTAAATGATGTAATTTATAAATCGTTTCTGTTATAGCTAAATTTTCATATTTTTCAAAAAAATAATAACAAAAACAAACATTTATTAATTTGTAAAAAAAGTATTAAACTATATGCAAATATTAAAAAATTTGCTTTTAAAGCAAACTTTTTATTTTTCTGTATGTTATGACGCCACAACTGGTTCTGTTATTTTTTTATAGCCTTTATATTCTAAAACCACCGTTAGCAATTGCTTATAATTATTAATAATTACACTTTAACCACAGGAAAAAAACAGAAATTCGTAAACAGGGTAAACAACCAATATTTTAATTGTTTCATTAATTTTGGACAACAAATTGTGTTGTAAATACCCTTTTACAAATACAATTTATTATTCATCGCCAAACATTATCTTACAAAGCTTCTTTCTGAAGTCCTACACCACATCATAAAACATAATTAAAAATACTGCTCATACGTGTTTTTTCAACTAAACTCTACATTTAGTAATATTCTTCCCAGAATCCGACATTCCCTACATCAGTTGCTAACAAAAATCTTAATTTTTGTGAATATTCCTAAAAATATACAGTGTGATTCTTAACTTATAAGCATAAACTAACTAAACTTGGAAAATTATTGCTAACCATGAAAAACAAAGAACAATGACTAATAGTGAAAAAGACGTTAGTAAAATATGTCTAGTTATTGATATAACCAATTATTTTAAATAAAATAAAATAACGCGAATTAGGCAAGCCGCACAGTAGGCAGCCTGGCTGTGGAGGCTTTGCTGCCTAGTGCGCGGATGGCATTATGAAGACAAATAATAAATAATAAACCTTTTTTTGTTTTGGAAATACTTAAGTATAGTTGTTTTACACAGCTTTGTAAAATTAATCTGTTAAATTTTTTGTTTTTTATAAAAAAATTACCAATAATAAGTCTAGTATAAGCGTTGCGGTACGCGTGGAGATGACGGTTTATTGCGAATGCTGGGATGTAAACATTTCAAATAGGATGACTAATGGTGCTTGTGTTGTTGACTTACGGGCCGATATAACTTTGAATTTAGCTAATACAGTATACGAAAGAAAACCAAGATGAGCTATCACGAAAAGTGGGGTTAGATCACAAAATATGAAAAAAAATCAAAGAGTAAAAACGCTTAGAATTTAATTCTAAATTCAAATACAAAGTTTTATTTTGAAAAAGTAAATCCGCCATTTTTTAAAAATATTATAAGAATATAGTATAAATGTATCATTTTATTAACCAAACTAATTATTATATTTTAACTAAACTTCATTTGTTTAACGTTCATAAACCCGAGCAGGGTACAGCCGTGCCCAAAACATCAATTTTTGGGTATATTTTTTAAAGCATTTTTTTACTTAATTTCCTTTGAGCTATGGTGTTTAAATATACAGGGTTAGTAAAAAGTACTGCAGCTCATAAATATCTTTAAAACCGCTAAAGCTACATTGACCAAATTTGGTATCTGGAAGGTATCGGGCATAAAGAATTTAATAGTAATATCGGCGTCGTTGCCAGATTTCCCTGTTTTGTGCTTCACATATCTTTTTTGTTTTTTTTTTAATTGTATGTACCATTTATTTTTATTGCAATAAATTGCGGAGGCTAAATTTAATGAATCCTTAAATTTTCAAAATTTCTTTATTTCTAGCTGCTAAGATATGACAACACCACATTTAAGGTAAAAAGTTCAGATGCGCTCAAATATCTCTAATACCATTTAAGCTGCGTTTACAAATTTTGGCATTTAAGGATTTCTGGACAAGTAGAATTGAACAGTGATACTGTCATTGTTGTCAGGTTTTCCAGTTTTGCGCTACATGTAGTATTCTTGAAATTTTTAATGAAATGCTGTATTTATTATAGATGCAAATAAAGGGAGTTCAACTTTAGTAAGATTTCTAATTTTCAAAATTTAATCTTTACCAATTACTGAGATATGACAACACCGCATTTTATTAAAATTTGGCAACAATGCTGATATCACTGAATAATTAGGCATGCCAAAAAACCCCCAAATACCAAATTTTGTAAACACAGCTTTAGCGGTTTTTAAGCTATTTCGGACCTAGATTATTACTCTTTGCTGAAAATGTAGTGCTAAATCATATCTCAACAACTAATAGAGACATAATTTAAAAAATTTAAAATCTTACAAAATTTGATCCGTCCAATTAAATACAATAAAAATAAATGGGGCATTTCATTTAAAGAACTGATAAAATACGTCTAGCACAAAATTGCGAAATCCGACAACAGTGCCAATATCACTTTTTTATTCCGCATGTCCAAAAACCCCTTAGATACCAAATTTGGTAAATGTAGCTTAAGCGGTTTTAAAGATATTTAAAAGTTGTAGTACTTTTTACTAACCCAGTATATATAAATTGGAATACAAAATTTTGAATAAACTGTTTTTATTGTAACTAATTATAGGGCGTTTGTTGCTTGGGGTCCAGCTGCACCACGCTCAGTATGTAACGACAGGTTTAAATTTCGCTTAAGTTAAAAACCAACCGGGGTACAAATAAACCCCAAATTGTTCAAACGACCGGAATTTCCCGTTTCTTGGCATCAACGCTTTCAAGGTTTAACTAGATATAGTTCCCAATTTACCACTATAAAAGAGGCTTTTGAACTATTTTTTCACAAGATATTATGACTGTGATTTTATCGGATACGAATAGAAAAGCCGAATTATATTGTGCGAGAAATAAGGCCTTTTTTCCTTTTTGGCAAGAAGAACTGGCAGCATTTATTGGTTTGCTTATTATTTTTGAAGCCTGGCACGCAGCTAAATAGCCAATATGTCTACTATGGAGACAATATCCAACTTTATGTCGGCCTCTAGTATCATCTGCCTTGTCTTGCAACAGATTCCAACGGATTATGTGCTTTCTAAGATTCGACAATGTTAAAACAACAGAAGAAAGAAAACGCACTTATAATTTTTTTGATGGTTTTGTAACAAATTGCAAAAATCTTTGAATCCATCTGAACACTTGTACGTGGATGAGCAGTTAATCCAGTTCCGAGGCAAGGCTCCTTTTCGTGTTTACGAGTAAGCCGTACAAGTAGGGCTTAAAAATTTGGGCTCTGGCTGATTGCAATTCGGCATATTACAGGGTTAGAAGAAAAAACGAAATGGTGGATTATCTCAGCAACCGTTAAATGTAAATGAACCAAATTTTGTGCGAAGCGAAGAAGGTTGGGAAATTTTAAAATTTTAAATGGAATACCCTATTTTTTATTATTGCAATCAATTGCTTGCATCAACTTTATTCTGTCCTGATCGTCAATTTCGAAGATATGGCATCAAGCTTAAATACAGAAACGACCAGGTATGGTAAATTATCTCAAAAACGATCCAACCAAAATTCGTCAAAATTAGTACAGAGAAGTAAGTGGACATTTTAAATTCAGGAATTGCGTTTGCGATGTTTCATAATTAAATTTCCATATTCCCTTTCCTTGACTTTTTTTTTAACCTCAAAAAACGTCGCAAAAATGCTATTCATGATTTTAGAAGGCCCAGTTTTAACCCTGTACTAATTTTAATGAATATTGGTTGAATCGTTTTTTTGGATAATTGACCATTCCTAGCCGTCATTGTATTAATTTTAAAAAGCATGATGCCATATCTCCGAAATTGGCAGAAGTAAAAAACGATAATATTAGGTCAAAATTAAATTGATACAGGCAATTGATTACAATAACAAAAAGAAAGTGTTCGATTTAAAATTTTAAAATTTCCTAACCTACAGAGAAAACTATAAACTTGGCAACCTTGTAAATACAATCTTTGAATTCTTCATGTTTAGTTACCTCTTGGCACAAAATTTGGTTCATTTATATTTGACGGTTGCTGAGGTAATCCACCGTTCCGGTTTTTTCAACTAACCCTGTACAGGGTGATTATTTTGGCTGTAACTATAGGGTATGGGCTAAACGGCAAGGAATACAAAAAACTAAGATACATGTCCCGATCTATTTTTTCGTGTTTAGTATAATAACGCAATCAGAATCACGCTTACTTATTTAATTTAGAAGATTCTCAAAATTTGACGATTTTTATTATGTCCTATTACTCGGACATTAAGGGAGATAAAAACGAACTTCAAATACAAGAGTTTTTAATATTCATACGTAGAATCCAGTGACGTACCTTAAATAAATATAAATGTTTAAATTTTTGAGATATAACGAAAACTTGAAATTTTTTTAATGGGACACCCTGTATCTCAAAAAAATGCATTTTTTCATGCGATTACAACAATATCCTCCTATTATTTTGCATTGTTCTGAACAGCTAAACTAACAAAAAAAAAAGAAATAGTTAGCCATGGATTGAATTAATATTAATTTATTTTTAAAGAGTTTTTATATAAAAAGACCCAAAAAAGGTGATTTAGACTAAGCTCGAAAAACTACAATTCTTTCCCATTTAATTATCTCCGTGTGGCTGCAGCGGTTTCTGAGATCCCTGTAGAAAACATCAATAAAAACAAACCCTGTATATAAAATACTAGCCGTCCCGTGCCTACTTCATTGGGGGTTAATTATATTTCCTAAAATTTTTGTTCAATCATAACAAAATATTGAAAGAATAATTTTTATAATTTGATTTATTTTGCTTTATTATTAGATATATTTTTATATATTTATAAAAAATTAATTATAGTCCTACTGATTATTGTAGCTTTCTGTTTGTGAAAAACATATCATGATCGTTTCAGTATTTCTGAAGATTAACCCCTCGATTAACCCTTACAAACAAACAAACAAAGTTACAAATTACCTTTTTATAATATTAGTACAGACTAGCCGACACGTACTCACTTTGTTGGGCGTTAATCATATTTTCTCTGAAATTTTTGTTCAATCATAATAAAATATAGCCTATAGCACTCCTGAATAGTTTAGCGTTCCAAATGTGAAAAAAATTATGATCGATCCAATATTTCCGATGATTAGCCTTTACAAACAAACAAAGTTACAAACTTTACCTCTTTATAATAAGTATAGATATTCGTGCGGGAAAGAGATACCAGTCCTTGGTTTGTCTGCTGTCAATTTATACCCTACATCGAAATTTGTCTATTTTAAATCTTTTGGAATTTCTAGGAGCTACAAGATCGGCTATCCAGATTTTCCCCTGCTGGTTAATTGGACCAAAAGGGACCAGATCCAAGAATAAATAACCAACCAACCATAATAAATGTTTGCATACGATGGAGACAAGACAATCATGATTTGGGGTTAAAAAAATATACTAAAAGAGTGGTAAAAAACAGTTTTTAACGTTTCTAAATGGTGGTTGCTATAAATGTGTTTTTATGTTTTAAAATCATAATTCCGTAACACAATTATTTTCTAAACCAGATATTAATCAGGGACAAACAATAACTTACATTTTTTAGAACCACCCATATTATATACATCTTTATACTAAGCCACTTTTTAAAAGTATATTACGGTTTACCATATAATTACATACTATAATTAATTACATCCGATATGTTCACACATAATACGATTTGCACGAAGAATTGATTTAAACAAGCATTATTAAAATTAATTATAATCGTATAATAACCACAATAAGAAAGTTTCACTGTGTTAGGTAATACTAATATTTAGTATATTCATACAAAAATGCCATTAATATTAATGGTATGTTTTGTTCCAATTACTTTATTATTTCTATTAAAAGTGCAGATTTTGTTTCTGTACAAATCAGGTACAAGCCAAGACGTAATTTATTCAAGAATCTTCATATAAACATATTTTTTTATATAATTAATTATTTAACAACAAGAAAATGCCAAAATGCATGTCCAGACTTTTTAATGGTTTTACTTTAACCTATTTATTTAATTGGGTCAAATCTAGTAATTGGAATTTGACCCCCTTTCTGACGACTGATCGATCCGAAATTTGGTACACACTCTTAATCTTAATGACAATAGAATGTAATAAATTCTTTATGATTGTAAATCCAAGATGGCCGCTGATACAAAATGGCGGATTATATATTACTTCACTACAACGTCAATATGGGTATTAAATGAAAAAATAAAAATCCAAAATTAGAATTTCATATTTTTTTCCACAACTACCTCAATATCGGTATTAAATGAAAGGGCTCGATTTGTAGAATAGAGCTCACTATTAAAAAATTAAAATCTAAGATGGCCGCCGCCACAAATGGCAAATTACATATTTTCCACAACTACTTCAATATAAAATCGTTGGTTAGTTCTGGTTAGTTATCGTAAGGCATTAAATGAACTCAATAAAAGTCTCAACTAACAACAAAACTAAAAACTGGAAAATAAATTAGGTAAAAAAAATAATGTTAAACGATTTTATTGTACTAAAAGCAAAAATATAAATTCGGGAAGTCTAGCTACCAGATCGCACCAATCTTCTCATTAATCAGGGGTATTGATCAGACAAATAATAAAATCGTTGGGCACTTGACATTTATATGTAATATTTACCCTAGATAAGCTACGCCCAACGGTTTTATTATTTGTCTGATCAATACCTCAGATTGATGAAAAGATTGGTGCGATCTGGTGGCTAGGACTTAACGAATTATGTTTTAGCTTTTAGTACAATTTTTTTACATAATTTATTACCTGAAGGAGTCATTTTAAAAATGTAGTAACATTTGGGAATAATTTAACAATATACTTCTGCAAAAGCGTAGCTTGATTAATAACATCAGAGCTGTGTGATAAACTAAGGATTGTGAATAAAAATTATTTTTATACGCGTTTGGTATGATTATTAATGACACATATAAAGATAAGGGATTTATAGTTTTCCGCTTGTAAACCTCGTCTTTTTATGTTCTAACATCAATTTCCTTCTGAAACTAATAAGTACATGGTAATGGTTTTTAAAAAATTCGGGGTCAAATTAATCAAGTTTCTAAATACCAATACTCGACCAAATTACAATATTAAATTACTCATACCTTCCACAAGCCAAGTCAGATTTTATCTTGTACAAGTGTAGGAAAATATTTAATTATCTTGCCTTGATAATTAAAACACTCAATTATAGCAAAAAAATTGCAAAGAGGTAAAAGCATTTTTAGCCCCAAAGGCTGGATGAGTTTTTTGATGAAACTGTTTTCTTATTTGTCTAAAAATGTTAATTATGATTTAAGCCTCTCGATTTGGTCAAGTAGGATAATTATTGTTGCCTTTTTTTTTATAATTGTATATTCTCAACCTATTTTACATTCTTATATTTTTGCCTTATGGAATCTAATAATTTGCTCATGGGCTTCAATAGCGACAAAACTCGAATAATCATGTTTTAAAACATACGGGTTTAAAGTTTTCATGACTAATATAAATGCATAAAACCTAGTTCATACAGACGCGAAAAGCAAAATGCGAAACGCGAATTTCATTCTCATTGGTCAATTTCACATAAAATTAAAGGGTAATTCAAAATAAAGATAGTTTAAAGATGTTGCGAATTCGCAAAATTTAAAATCTAGTGGGCGGAAAACTTGAGATTATTTTAATTTCTGGCGAATATTCGCGTTTGCACATGCGTAAAAACAAGAGGTTATTTGTCATATGTCATTTCAAAAACCATTTTGATATTGATATTTTTATGTCATTCTATTAGCTGTTTGTTATTTTTTTTCATTTTCTTAAGTATTTTGTGTTTTTTAATTTGAATTTATATTAACTTTTTAGCCTATTTCATTTATAACAAAGTTGCAACGTTTCTACGTCTTAATTACGAAATAAATGTGCTATATTCTTTATTCATCACATCGAATAAATGTTATATTATTAAAAGGAAAAACAAAGAAAATCTTAAAAGAACCCAAGCGTAGCGTCACCACAGAAATAAAAACAATATAGAAATTTGTAGGTTGTGTTGGCGAATTTCGCAGCTGTATGAACATGACAAAAAACGCGATTTTTTGGCCAAATATTCGCTTTCGCAATTCGCTTTTCGCGTCTGTATGAACTACCTTTAAGAAATGTTTTAGTTTGCTTGAACCGAGATTTCCATTAAGTTGATATTGTATCTGCTAGTTTTGGTTAGTTGGCTATAAAGTTAGCACTTCCACGTGCGAGATAAAAAAATGGCTTAATGTGATTAATTGTCGCTTTTTTGTCGTGCAAAAATAAAATGTGTCGCGAAATGTTTTTTAAAAAAATCAATGATCGTGCTGTGTCTTGATATCAAGTTAGCATTAGCACCTCTCGAAAACAATTTTGCAATTATCGGACAAATGTCTTATCTGGTGCATAATTTGTCGTGCAAAAATAAAATTTGTCGTGAATATTTTTTTAATTAATGGTAGTGCTAACTTGATATCAAGTTAGCATTACCACCTCTCGAAAACAATCTTTCAATTTTCGGACAAATGTCTTATCTGATGTATAATTTTTCGCATTTTTGTTGTGCAAAAATTAAATTTGTCGCGATTTTTGTCTCTTAACTAATGGTAGTGCTACCTTAATATCAACCTAGCACTAGCTTCTGAAAACGATCTTCCAATTATCGGACAAATGTCTTATCTCGTGCATAGTTTGTCGCTTTTTTGTCGTGGAAAAATAAAGTTTGTCGCGATTTTTTTAAATCAATAGTAGTGCTAACTTGATATCAAGTTAGCATTACCACCTCTCGAAAACAATCTTCCAATTATTGGATAAACGTCTTATCTGGTGCATAATGTGTCGCTTTTTGTAGTTCAGAAATAAAATTTGTCGGGATTTTTTTAACTAATGGTAGTGCTAACTTGACATCAAGGTAGCACTTGATATCAATTTAGCACTACCAATGATTTTTTTAAACCATTTCGCGACAAATTTTAGATTTTAGAAATTTATAGAGGTTAGTTTTGCTGCTGTTTTTAGTACAAAATACTACACAACTCATGTTTTTGCGTTGTGCCGCTGTTGCAACCTAGGAGCGAATTGTTATTTATATTTTCATGGAACTTCTTTTAATTCTTCACTGTTTTAAGCTATTTTAAGGATATAATATATATGTGTATATTTATTGATTTCTTTAAATTCCTGACTGATTTTTTATTTTATATTTGTTATAAGTATCCTATCTTAGCTATTTGATCTAGTAATGTTTATTAGCTTATATTATTGTTTTTTTGGGATACACGCGATCGCTTTGTCAATAAAAATTTTGTATGCTTCTGATAATAAAGCCATTTTCTATTTTATTCTATTCTAAAATTGCATATCTTTTAAGAATAAATAACTCATTTTAATACTGGTCTCCAAGCTGCAATCCCCCTCTCTTTTTACCAAGAGTAACAGAAAAAGATACATAGATATTTACTTTTTATTTTTACTAAATACGGGGTAAAAAAATAAATAAAATAGTATGGTTTTATATGGCAGCTCGATGGGCAGTATCTGCCAAACTTAAATTCTGGCTATTCCAATAATTATTTTAATACTTAGTTTAGGATAAATCTTATAAGTCGTTTATATAAATTTGATAAAAGTAATACCTTACACTTTATTCTTACATACATATTTTGAATAAATAGATTGAAACAACAACATTATTTTTATTAAGTATCTGGGATATTGTAGAAAACTTAAGGCAGATCCTTACGCTATGTGTTTTCACTCCTAGAGTAAGAGCTCGTGAGCAGCAGACCTTCGTCATTTTGTAAAAGCTGAAACTTTGTCAGCGCATGCTCCCAACATTGGTAGAAGCGATGGGAGACTATGAAGTTTGACTCATAGTGGCTTTGGCAGGTACCTGGTACTAAAGGTTAATTAATTAAAACATAACTTTTGTCATTTTGTAAAAGCTAGATTTTATATATATTACTGGGTACCTACGAGTATAGACAAACATTTTTGTGTAGCTTTATGGTCCGATATAGTTCAATATTTCTGTTATTTAACAAGATATGACAAAAAGTCTTGTATAAGAGTTGTAGGATTTTTAAATAGGCATGTCCTAAAATATTTTGATGTATACAGGGTATTCCAATAAACATTTAACACTCTGAATAAATTGAAATATTTTTAGAAACGTCCGTATTTGGAAACCCTACAAATCTTATATAAGACGTTTTATTATATATTGTTAAATAACAGAAATACTGGACTACCTCGGACCATTGGACTACCCCAAAATGTTTGTTTGCCAAGGAGTTAGAACTGTCAACACTGTCTGCCGACTGGGGAAATATCTTGTAATAGGTACCCAAGTAACAATATATAAAATTCAGCTTTTACAAAATGACAAAAGTTAAGTGTCAATTCATTAGCCTTTGGTTTGGTTAGGCACCTGCCAAAGCCACTATGAGTTTAACTGAATAGTATACCATTGCTTCTACCTATGTTGGGAGCATGTGCTGACAAAGTTTCAGCTTTTACAAATTGACGAAGATTTGCCGCTCACGGGCTCTTGGACTATCCGGGTTTTTCAGTCGTGGGTTTTTTTCAGGCATAAGCTGATTCCGTGCCTTTTTTAAGGCTAGGGGTTAAAACTTTTGCGGCTGCACATTTATGGGTTTTTCATAGGTTTTTAGATCTTAGTAATATTTTGTTATGTTGTTGGCAATTTATTGTTTATATATTTTTACATGTACATAGCTAAAAATGCTAAAAACCATTTAGAATGTAACCGGTTTGGTAATAGATTCAGAAAATAATAAAAGTATAAAAGTCTAGTTAGGAAATTCATATCCAATGCAACAAACTGTCACTTACTTTTAGGGATTTTTTTTCATAAAACCCTCCCACATGGGAGAAAACTAGAACTTCTACATTGAAGGATCAAACACCACACAAGAAACTCATAAATGTGAATCTAAAAGGTTTTTATCCTTGGAAAAAACCCTGGTGAAAACCCCTAAGTGAGGATCCGCCTTAAATGAGCATACACATGGTCAGTCACACCTTCGAGCCCACCTGAACTGAAAAAGGCTTGCGAGTAAGTCCGACCGTGTGTATACTGAACTGACGGCACGTTTCTACGCAAAATGATAGTAAGTTTTACTCGCAGACTTGCCTTCATGCCTACCTTCAGGTAGCCTTAAAGAAATGCTCCACCTTGTATATTTAGATGTTAAGGAAAGCCGTAAAGAAAATTTGTATGTTAACATAAGGATCTGGTACTTTTTCGGCCTCTACGAAAACATGAGCACACATTAAATTTTTTTTTGTTGTATTTTGTTTAAATAATTTAAAATAATTTTTATCAGTATTTGTGTATGATGAATATTGTAGACAATGTTTCCAAAAATAAACAAAAATAAATTACATTGACACGAAACTAACGAGATTTGCTTTTATAAATGAAACCTAAATTATCCATGTAAATCTTAAGTATACTAAAAAAGTAAATTAAACAAAATATAAAAGTAAATGTTGTAGAGAATTGAATTTAATATCCAAATTTAAAGTTAACGCATAAGAGTAAAAAAATGTACCTAATTGATATTTTTTACATTACACATTACAACTTAAATAATGGGCAACAGGGAGCAAAATTTAAAATAAAATTTAATATTTAAAATATTTTTTTACTTTAATTCTTTAACTTTAAATTTTATTATAATGGTACATTGTTCACAAAAAAAACGAATAATAAAAAAAAACTTACATCCTTAGAGCTTTAAATTTTAACTTTGAAGGCCTAAAATCCTTAATGTAAATTATTTCATCACGTTTAAAGGAAAATATGGAAGAAATAAAATTTCGCATTACTTTAAGGTCCGATACACAACAATGTTCTACTAAAGTTTACGGCGGGGTAGACACTAAATCCGACCGAACACCAATACGTCAAGTAGTCCTACTACTACATACTACTTAGATGTATCAACTAATTCCTAAAAGTATCTGTAATTTTCTTTTTCATTTATAGAAAAACATAGGAGTTTTTGCGAGAGATTATAAATATTTGCTTAACGTAAATTATTATCTAATACAATTCGAAACGAATATTGCTCCATTATTCTGGTGTAGAAATTAAAAAAATAGATTTGAATTTTTTTCATATTTTCAAAGTTTATCTATTAGAGAATAATATATACAAGAGGATTTTTCAAAATTCAAATTATTTTGCTGACGCGACATCCAAACTGGCTCGACCAGAACTAATCGAACAACCTCTGGATTGACCGCTCTGAGATACGAGATTCCAGCGCATCAAAGCTGTTTGATTGAAAGAGAAAAACGCGAAAAATAGTTTTTCAAAGTCGAGGAAGGTCCGATATATAAAGCAGGAATGGCAAATTAAATAAATGTAAGTTTTAAATAATATGACTTGGACTGAGAAAAACTTGACGTGAAACTTTAAAAGCGTCTTTCTCGAAGCTCTCTTTTTCAAGACAGTGCCCACGATTTCTCCAGATCTACTAAACAGATTTACTTAAAATTATTTGAGAGTCTTCTTTACAGACTTGTCTAGCCGCCATTTTGTGAAAACATATTCCAAACATAGCGACATTAATCTAGACAAATAATCTTTTTTCTTGTTTTTTGTCCGATTGCTAGGAGGGTTGGAATCGTGGACATGGTCACTTGCCAATTTTTTTGAGACCCCCCCACTTTATCGGCTGCTAATTTTTAAAATTTTCAATTTTTTTCTGTATTTTTGTAATGGAAATAAATAACTCATTAACTCATAAAAAATGAAAAGTAAAAATATTGATTGCCCCTTTTACGACACTTCAAAAATCACCTAAAAACATGGCTCTACAGCGGAATCCCCTTAATAGGCATTAAAAAAATCCTGTAATAAACTTAAGTAAGACAATAAACCAAAAAATTTTATCGCCTTTAAATTAAAAAAAATAACATTTTGTAATCCAACTTACTCACGAAGCCGATTAAAAATATGTGCTTTTTAATATTAACAGAAATCAAAATAATATTGCTCAAATAGCTGAAACTGTAGCAATTTTCATAATGCCAATAGGAAAAAAGTTAGTTATAGGTACAAATAATAGAGGGGTAAAAAAACGTTTTACCGCTTAAAGCGCCGCAGGTTCCTTGAATGAGCACAAAGTTGATTGATGAGATAAAGTTGCGACATTCGCCATATTGGTAGTGCGGCTGTGACGTCAAGTCACAGAGATTCAAGAGAAAACAAAAAGAACTGTATGTTGTAAACAAAATTTATTGGATTATATTAATATGCATAACTTAAAAACTTTGTATACAGGGTCTCCGCTAACTAATGATACACAGAAAAACCAAAGATTCCTTATGCCAAAATATTAAGATTTAACCAAACATACCTAATATCCTGAACATTCAGTAGGTGGTAGAGGAGCTTTCCTCGCCTGAGGAGGTACCACCCCACTCACCCTTTAAAGAACCCGTGAAGTCTTAACGGACGTTTCTGGGTTCTGGGTTTGTGAGTCAGTTTTCCTTCTTCCTTCTTTTTCTTTTCTTTTTTTTCCTTTTAACCCCCAAACTATGTACAAATGATGGCGGCACACCCGGAAGTAAAATATTCCGGAGGTAAAATACCCCTCCATTCGGATCTCCGGGCGAGGGGTGCATCCGGGAGGCCTTCATCGAGAAGTTTAATTTCTTTTGCAAACATATGTGGGCTTAACACCAATATAACTCCGTTCACCATCACCTTCAGTCATCTAAGCCCCACATACTGTTTCTAACGGAAACACAAATAAGTTCTAAATCTTCAACCAGCCACCTTCTCTTCCCAGGCTACGAACTTATTTCGTCTTTCCGCCCACATGGTGGCGTATGTGCTTACGTCCGCAACGATCTGGCTTGTGCTCGAGTTTCTAATCTTGAATCGGGTAGGCCTGATATCCTTTGGCTCAAACTTTTCCTTAGGTCTTCAACTAAATTTATCTGCTGTTTGTACCGGTCCCCATCTAATAATTCCTATGTCGAATTCTTTGACTTTCTTTCAACAAAGATCGATAGCATAATTTCTCAGTTTCCATCGGCTGAAGTAATCGTGCTTGGCGACTTCAATGTCCATAATAAGGATTGGCTGGGCTCTTCAAAAACTGACCCCCAAGGCAGAGCAGCCGAAATCTTCGCAGTCAGTAACTCTCTTTACCAACCTTATTATGAAACCCACCTACTTTCCTAGAGTCCCAAATCATAGTTCAAATCCCCTAGATCTCTTTCTTACTACAAACCCCGAACTCTATGAAACATCTGTCACAGCACCCCTAGGTCGCTCAGATCATGGCTTAGTTACTATATCTTACCCTGCACATCCCGAGGTAAATGAATACATGCCACCACGCACCGTATGGCACTACAACTCCGCCGACTGGGACGGCTCTAAGGGGACTTCTTCGCCACTTACCCCTGGAATTCCATCTGCTTTTCTTCTCGTGACCCTTCCCAAATTTGCAATCAACTTACTGAATCAATCCACCTCGGGGCATTGGTTTCCATCGGCTGAAGTAATCGTGCTTGGCGACTTCAATGTCCATAATAAGGATTGGCTGGGCTCTTCAAAAACTGACCCCCAAGGCAGAGCAGCCGAAATCTTCGCAGTCAGTAACTCTCTTACCAACCTTATTATGAAACCCACCTACTTTCCTAGAGTCCCAAATCATAGTTCAAATCCCCTAGATCTCTTTCTTACTACAAACCCCGAACTCTATGAAACATCTGTCACAGCACCCCTAGGTCGCTCAGATCATGGCTTAGTTACTATATCTTACCCTGCACATCCCGAGGTAAATGAATACATGCCACCACGCACCGTATGGCACTACAACTCAGCCGACTGGGATGGCCTAAGGGACTTCTTCGCCACTTACCCCTGGAATTCCATCTGCTTTTCTTCTCGTGATCCTTCCCAAATTTGCAATCAACTTACTGAATCAATTCAATTGGGCATTGAAACCTATATTCCACACACCATCAAAAACCCCAAAAATCCAATAACAAACCCTGGTTTTCCAAATCTTGTGAAAAAGCCAGAATTTTAAAAGTTCAGGCTCACAAGAAGTTTCTACAGGATCCTAGTCCAGAAAACCGACAGGCCAGCATTGAAGCAAGAAACTACTACAATCAAACAATTTCTGAAGCCAAAGACTCCTTCGACAATCGTATCAAAAACAAAGTTCTTTCTTGCTCAAATGGCAGCAAATCTTTCTGGTCCTTTGCGAAAAACATAAGTAGGAATTTTTGTGCCAGTTCTTTTCCACCACTAACTTTGGAAGATGAAATTATTTCTACTGCTAAAGGGAAGGCAGAACTATTTGCCAAACAATTTGCTGCCAATTCAACCCTTGACCCTCCCGTAAATCATCCAATTCCAACGGTTACCCCAGTTCCTCATAAAATGCCCGATATTATTTTTAAAGTAAAACACATTAAGCGTATCCTTTCCTCCCTTAACACCAAGAAATCGTCTGGGCTGGACGGCATACCAGCAATCGTTTTAAAAAAATGTGCTCCAGAACTTGCACCAATCTTAACTCGGCTCTTTCGAATTTCTTACGACACAGGTATCTTTCCGGAGAGCTGGAAGGCTGCACGTGTTCAACCTATTCCCAAGAAAGGATCTAAATCGCTTCCATCTAACTATAGACCAATTTCAATTCTCTCAGTTCTTTGTAAAGTAATGGAAAAATTAATTAATTCACAAATTCTTAAGTACTTGGAAAAACACAAAATTTTGCACGACAGGCAGTATGGATTTCGCCACAAAAGATCTACAGCAGATCTTCTTTCCTTCGTATCACACTGTTGGAATAAGTCTCTTGAGTTTCTAGGTGAGTCCCAGATCGTTGCTCTTGATATATCCAAAGCTTTTGACCAGGTCTGGCATGCCGCACTTCTTAATAAACTTCCCTCCTATGGTCTTTCAACTAAACTCTGTACTTGGCTCTCTAGTTATCTATCTGATCGACGTATATCAGTTATTGTGGACGGCCATTCTTCAAGCTTTCACCAAATAAATGCTGGAGTCCCTCAGGGCTCAGTTCTGGCACCAACATTGTTTCTTCTTCACATCAACGACCTTCTCTCGTCCACAACTAATTCCATTCATAGTTTCGCCGACGATAGTACCCTTCACTCCAGTTTTCAGGTTCCTAAACCCATCACTAAACCTGACTTGGAAAATAAACGCAGAGCGATGCAGATATCTCTTTCTCAGGATCTTAATTTAATATTGGATTGGGGCGCCAAAAATCTCGTCCAATTTAATGCATCCAAAACACAGTCATGTTCCTTGTCGCGAAAAGAGTCATCAAATACTCATCCTCTACTTATGAGCGGCCAAGTTCTACAGAGCAAAGACACCTTCAATCTCGTGGGCGTCACATTTGAAAGTAACCTTAACTGGCATAAACACATTGTATCTATAGCCACGGCAGCTTCAAAAAGCTTGGATTTCTCTTTCGAGCTAAAAAGTATTTTTCCGCTTCTAATTTATACACTTTATATGTTTCCCAAATCCGACCTCCCTTGGAATATTGTTCTCATGTCTGGGGCATGGCGTCCCCAACAACCCTGAGCATTCTTGATTCTATTCAAAGAAGAGCTGTTCGTCTCATTAATGATCCTTCACTTACAGAAAGGCTTCCCTCTCTTGCCCATCGTCGGGCTGTGGGCGATTTATCGCTTTTTTATAGGTACTTCCATGGCTTCTGCTCTGAGGAATTGACCAGTATAGTTCCTCCACTCGCGGTTCCCAACAGAGAAACTCGTGGTTCCGCGCGTATGCATCCCTATACGGTACAACTGGACAGGCCCCGAACTTCTCACTTTGTTCGTTCTTTTATCCCTAGAGTTTCTAGATTGTGGAACCTGCTGCCCGCGGAGGTCTTTCCTTCCCCCAAATCTTCAAGTATTTAAGTCCCGTGTCAACAAACTCCCTCTTACCTCGCTTAAGACACCCACGGTACGTTAGTATTTAGGCTTTTAGCCTTCGTGGTTTGTCCAAAGATAAAAAAAAAAAAAAAAAAA
>JACEGR010005160.1:0-76890 GCA_014170235.1 Listronotus bonariensis
AATATTCGGTATATTTGATGAAACTTGAAATGATCGTATATGAGC
Source organism: Listronotus bonariensis (assembly GCA_014170235.1). NCBI lineage: Eukaryota > Metazoa > Arthropoda > Insecta > Coleoptera > Curculionidae > Listronotus > Listronotus bonariensis. The sequence continues at coordinate 46 of JACEGR010005160.1, forward strand.
AAGGTCTGTATTTTTTAGGATATCAGTGACAAATTTTAATTCCACTAAAGCAGCTGGTTGCATTTTAAAACTATATTTTTAAATGAAAAAGGTGGTTGGATAATACCTCATTTTAAAGGTCTTTTGAGTCTAAAATCCAAATAGAAAGCGACCTTCACCATTTGTTTAACAGAAAAAAAAGTTTTTATATTTTAAATAGTAGTTAAACAAAGATAATACTATAGGATCATATAAAAAAAATATCATTAAATTTTATAAAAAAAATGTATAATTTTTAATATGACAGAACTTATATTTTATCCGTTTAAAATTCTGGGTTTAAAATATAGTTTAAGCCAGACATAATTCATGCTAAAAGCAACGCAGCAAAGAACACAAAAAACTTTAAAGTAAAAAACATTGGTAAAAAACGGATCACATATTTTAAAAAACATCCTCCTATTTTGTCCTCGTATTGCTTTTAGAATAAATGATGTCTGGCTTAAGATATGCATGAATTTTCAAAATTATCACACTGTGTAAATTAAACACGTTTTTTAGTCCGCACCAGCAGGCTTGACGAGAGGGCGTTGAAGGCGGTACAAATAATTCGGGCCCGGACTGAAAGGGGGCCCGCGCGGAATGAAGAGCGTAATTGAAATAAAAACAAATGCAAAGAAAGTTTGTAGTAAAGAGGACCCTTTTTATTGTGTGTAACTTTTATTTAGGTCATTTCTATCTGTATTAAGGGGGTCCGTAACAAAAACAAATGTAAGAATCGGCGGCCCTGAACATCGGGCACAAATATTTCTAGTAAGCAAAGAGATTCTTTACCTTAATATTATTTATTGTTAGTATTTAAATTATTTAAAGTTTACAATTTTTCTAATTTTTACTTTAAAAGTACATAAGATACATAAAAGTAGCCGTTTATTACATTACCATACTTTTTTCGGAAATTTAGAGATTTAAATTTCATGCATTTTTAAATTTCCAAAACGCTTTTCTAATTGGGTTCAGCATATCAAGCATTAATACATTATTTATAGGCTCATAAATGGATGATCGCTTTTGAATTTGTCGTTATAAAGAAATTTTATTATCCACGGTGGCAAGAACGGCGACAACAAGAAGTCATAAAATCTCCCCTCGTCAAAAGTTATCCGTTAAGTTTTGGGGAAACGCGAGGGCGCAAAGTCTAACTCAATATATTATATGGACTTTTATTAGGTTGTACACTGGTGTCGGTGGTAATCATTACTAAAACTCGTAAATTGATTCATTTATGGTCGGTTACAGCGAATGATAAAATCAGATTTTATAGCAAGACTGAATCTTTCCACTAGGAATTTTATATGTTCGTATGTTTTATCGACAGTATTAAAATTTACAGTGAAAACGTTTTGTAAAGATTTATATCCGGTTGTCTTTGTACAGGGTGTTCAGTAACTGCACTTTAAGGAGTGATTTTAAAATGAAGTAGAAAAAAGCTTCTCATGAACATATGTCGTAAACGTCCTAGTTTTGGAACTACAGGGTTTTAAAATTTTTGAAAAACCTTTTTTTTATAATAACTTTTATATTAACTCAGATTGTTTTAATTAATTTGGGGGATGCGCATGAGAATAAAAAGTATAATTGCTTACCACTTAAATAATGGGCAAAAGGGAGCAAAGAAAAAAGTAAAGATTTCAAATAATATTTTGAAATTTGCTGTTTAGGCTAAGTATTTGACAAAATGTTAATGCATAATGTCAAAAACTGACGAAATAAGCTTTTAAATTTAACTTTAACTTTAAATTTTTGTATAAAATTTAATTCTCTACAACATTTACTTATACAATTTTGTCGTAATTTTAAAAATGAAGATACTTTACTCCTGGTTACTTTTCATATTTTAAGTTATTAGTTCCCCTGTATATTACCAGTCGAAGTAAAATTTTATATTTATTGATTTTATACCATGCGACCAGTTTTCCCAAAACGTCGTTTTAAAAGTCAAAAATTCAAAATTTTTGGTCTATTTTTCCTCTTGTTACAAAGAGTTATCCTATCCTGGAACACACTGTATACAGTGCATTTCTTTATCGTGCACACCCTCCCCTTTTATTTTTAAAATAGTTTTTAAATATTTTTAAATATTTTAAAAAGTAAAAGCTTTGGAAAATGTATGCGTTATTACTATATTTTTAGGCGAAATTGACATTTAAAAATGTTAAAGCTACTTACGTAAATAATTACTTAAATACCTACCTTACAAACAAACAATCGCTTTCATTTTTTCTTCCAAGCAATCAAAGTTACAAATTTAAGATTTTTATTTATAATATTAGTATAAATGGATATAGAAGAAAAAATCTACGAAAAATAGGTATTTTCGTTGCTTTTTTCTTATCTCTTTTATATAAACTAAAAATAAATCTGCATCCACAGAGAATCGAACCCGGGCCGCCCGCGTGACAATCGAGCATTCTTCCATTGGACCACCGGTGCTTACAACTAAGTTACAAACTTAACCTGTTTATAATATTACTATAGATTAATATAGGTGTCATTATTTTTCTCCAAAATTTTTTGTTTATTCAATGATCAAAAATATAGCCCAAAGCACTCCCAAATAGTGTAACTTTCTGATTATACAAGACTTTTTATTATCGGTTCTGTATTCCCGAAGATTAGCGGCTACAAACAAACAAAGTTACAAACTTGACCTCTTTATAAAAATAGAATAGATTAATATGCTATTTTATTAAACCTTGTTTAAAGATTTTTGTACTAGTAATATAATAAACATTGTGCTTAAAAAAAACTTGGTTTTTCCTGTATACTATCACCACTATCACCATTAAAAGATTTTCAAAAGAGCTTTAAGAAAATACCACATTATTTAAATGTATTTTTATTATTTTGGAAAATATGACTATCCAAATAAGGCATACATCATTAAAATACTGTCATTTTGTAGTAGGTAAAGGTACTTACTTTTAAGTTTATAAAGTATCCATCAAGAACTTTCTAATAATGTACCCTGGAAGCCCTCTTTTTATTTAGTTTTTCCAAGCAGACGCAGAGCCATAATAAAATTTTCATATGTCAGTTTTACTCTCAAATATAGAATTTACGCATACATTTCACTTCACTGACCTTTAAATTTTAAAATTATTCTTTTTAAAAAATAAAACAAAAGGGGGAACACTAGGTTATTACTTTTAAAATATAAAAAAAGTTAAAACATAATTTAGTATTAAATTAGACTATACACTGTTCACAACAAATTAAGAAAAACACCTGAACAAAAAATGTATTTCATTGGTTTAAAATGTCAATAACCCTAGTTACCACAATAAAAATGCATTTTATTGGTTTAGAACTACAGTCCTACTACTACTAATATTTGCTATTAATTTATAGTGGCCAAAGTATAGGTATAATTTTTATTTAAAAATTTACTTTTCCCTTTAGAAACGCATTAACCAAAATTATTTTAAAATTCTTGAAGATAAAGTTAAAAGTAACAAAAGCCATAAAAGTACCTTCTACGGATGTAGTTTATTCATTTCAAAGACAATGAACACAAAATTCATTAAAACAGTTTTAAATAAAAAAAATATTCTGGATAAACCAAGATCATAAAAAATATGATTTAACAAGGTATTTTAGTAAAATTTAAAATATCATTTAAGGAAAATTTAAAGTTTTTTTTCTATACAAGTGCAAAAAATAAATAAAAAGCCAATTTACCAAAACAAACAACAGACATTTTTTGTCACAGACAGATATTATTATTTATCAAGTAAAAAGTTTTTAGGTTTATAGTTAAAAAATTTTTATTTGTTTTCACAATAACAATGTTATTCAAAATGTTTTAATTTGTTTTGTTTGTTAGATTAAGCGGCTCCTTATAGTTAGGAAAGAACTTCTTAGATTAAAAAAAAATGAATACTTATGTATGTAAAAATCAATTATTTTAAGTATCTTATATCCAGCGCTTGATGCTCTTTTACCTTAAAACAATTATACACTTTAAATATGTTTTAAGGTTGGTACCTTACCATAAAAAACTTTTCAATATTGATCAGCAATACCTAGGATGTTGCAAATAGCTCTCACCTAATTTTACTTGCATGAAATAAACACTGCAACAATTATAATTAACAAGGAATGTCAAGTTATAAATAGTTATAAATATATTTTTTATTTTTGGGTGTATTAAAGAAATTATTGTTAGCCCTTTGGGTAATTGTTTTCGAATCAGTAATACAATTTTTAATATTTACAAAGGTTTATAAGATGCCATAAGAAGTAGTTTTTTTTTAATAGATCTTACTATATAATGTATTATCATTAAATAAATCTTCTAAAGTTTTTAAAATATGCAGATATCTATTAAAAAAATTAAAATAATTGCCGGCCAAATAATGTTTCATTCCTATTTAACTTACAGGATTAAGCTTACAGCAACTGCTGTGATCACTTTGATAAAAAAAAAATTGAAAAAACTTATATATTTTTTGATGTGGATATTTTTGTAACTGTTACAGATTTTTTCAATAAAGGTGATATATTTTTAAAATAAAAGTTCTATTTAATGGTGACGCAATATACAGGGTATTTCATTTAATGTTATTAAATAATTAGCAAGAATTGTCGTACCTTCTACTTGACTTTTGAAAATCAGTGCACAGCACCGTTATCAAGTTTAAAAAAATGTCAAAATTGAAATAAATTTAGTAAAGATTAAAAATATACATTTTTTTTGGATTATTATTCCTAAAAATAATGCAATATCAGCCGATTTAATTAAAAATATAATTTTTTCATCTGCTTTTCATCATATTACTAAATCTAAAAACGAAAAAGTTGGTTTCCGTTAAAAAGTAGTGTATCATTCTGTCCTATATAATAAAAACATTATAAATTGTTTTATTGTTTGATAGTAACGGTGAATCGAAGTGTAAAAACTAAAGCCAGTAGGGAGAGAAGGGGTTTGACTAGCCACCGTCCACCGGTGGAGCTTATTATCTCAAAATCTCTGACGTCATTAAATATTTAGGAATCTTGCGCAACGCGAATATGTTAATATTGATACACCTGTTAAAACCTATATAAACGCAACAGCATATGAAAAACCAAGCGATTTGTTACACCAGAAATTAAATTTAAATGATAATATTTTATTTTTAGGAGATAAAATACGACCACGTAGCAAAATACATGCTGAGTTTATAATTAAATATCCTATTTTATAAGGCATTATTCTAAGAATTATTTAGCAATATGGCAACAATGTATTTTGAAATTTAAAAATAAATGCTTTACTGCAATCACTGCTATTTGTTTTATAAGGCATTATTCTAAGAATTATTTAGCAATATGGCAACTTTGTATGTATTTTTATTTAAAAATAAATGCTTTACTACAAACACTGCTTTTTATTTAGTTACCACTGTTTTTTACCGTTTATTATCTAACCGCAGCTATCTTTGTTATTATTGCCGTTTTGTATGCTTTGACCTTGAAATTACAAGGGGTATGTTTAGTAAAATCTAGTCGGTTAAACCGCTCTCTAATTGGTTAAAAATTAAGTCTAAATAAAATTTCTCCCTCTCTGATTAGTTGTAGTAGGGGTATGTTCAGAAAATATTTATTTGGGTAAAAATGCAAGGAGTACGTTAATACTGCCATAAATAATTATAAAGCTCTACGCCTGCGCTTGGCGCTTAAGCCCCCGCTTACACCCCGCGCTTAAGCCCAAGTTTTAAGCGCGGGGGGCGCAGTGTCTAACATGTTAGGTTTGACGTATGGCGTTTGTCACGTGACAAGTTTGACCTTGAAATTATTACCGTTAGCAACTATTCCTTGTCCAAGATTCAATATTCTAAGTTTAATAATAAGGCTACAATGACCGATTTACTATAGGGTTACCGTTCTAATCGCTAATTGATATCTCTCAACTATTTTTAAACAGCTGTAACGCCTTTATGGCTAAAGATGGCGTCATGCGGTTTTCGCTATTCGATAGGTATGACGTAATACTATATTTAAAAAATTTAAACCGAGTTCCGATGACTCATCATCAGGATTAAATTACGATTTTAGTCGATAGCGCCCGAACGGTATGACTTAAAATTTTTGCGTTTGCGCAAATCAATTTAAGGTCTTAGCGCAAGTATCCTACGCATGGCGGTCATTTTCTAAGTCACGTGATTTTTGACATATGACAGGTGGACAAATGACATTTGACAGATGACAGTTGACAGATAGTAGGGACCACGCCCTAAATTACGCGTTGCGCAATATTCCTAAATATTTAATGACGACAGAGATTTTGAGATAACACCTCCACCGGTGGACGGTGGCTAGTCAAACCCTCTTCTCTCCCTACTAAAGCCATTTTTTTTAATGGATATGTTATGATATTTATTACGTTTCGGGTGTTCAGCAAGTTCAAAGCTGTTAAAGGGCTTAGTTTGGTATAATTCGGGACTCGAATCGAAGCGTTTTAATTTTTGTAAGGTATCTCACATAATAATTTTAATATTATAATACTTTTACTAAAAAGTTTAGATCAGTATAATGGCACCCTTTAATAAAAACCCATTTAATAAAAAAATATACATTTATTCATTTGCTTTTGTAAGTAAAAAAATATTAGGGGCACCGTTACATAAAAAGCCTGAAACACAAGAACTCTAATGGTTATTTTTATACCAAGGGCGTAAATGGCACTTTTACGCCCGCGGCTGAAAGTTGTTGCCCGAGCTCCGCGAGGGCAACAATGAACTGTCGGCGTAAAATAGCATTACGCCAGAGGTGCAAACAATATTTTTTGTTCGACTCAAATTAATATACAAGCATTCTCTGTAGTTAGAAGAAAATATTCCAGCTTTTAATGTTTCAAATTGTAATCAGTATACAATATCCTGTTTTGCACCAATATTGTTAAAGTGATTGCTTTTCAAAAACATTTTGAATTTATGTTTTATAAATTGAATTGTTGTTTTACCAAAAAAAAATTGGGCATTATTTAATTTTATTATTGTTTTATAAATTTATAAATGCGGGTGTTTTTGATACTTATTTGCCCTAGGGCGTAAAAGAGAAAATTTACGCCCTAAAATTGGGGCGTAAAATTGTATTTTACGCCCGGTCGTACAAAAAACAAAAATTATGACCGCGTTGGTATTGTTTCACACACAAGAACTTTTATATTATCGTCAAAATAACGATATCTTTACGGAAACAATAAAGTGATAAATATAAGCCAAGGCCTGTTGCTTCAGATAACACGTGATAAATGAAACTAAAGCTCGGAGGTTATGGGGATAAACTAGGGGATTAATCAGTAATTTGTGGGGGTAGTATGTATGGGGGAAATAACACCAGTTTTGACTTTTATTGCGTTATAAAAAAGTAGTTAGTTCTGTTGTGATGGTCCCATTTCTTATTTTTTATTTTGATCGATTGAAAATGTCGCTGTTTTATGCAAAAAAATATAATGTTACGAATCAAGTACCATTTTAAGAATATTCTTTATCTTTTGGTATTTTTTGTCTATAAAATACCAAATGCAAGTACAGTTGACACAAGCTTTGTAATAATTTACTTTGGCGAAAAATATTTTTACAAAGCGATTACTTTAACAATATTGGTGCAAAACAGGATTTTTGATAAACTAACCAGCATGTTGATTTATTAACAAAAAAAAATATACTACAGTACAAAAATAAATACAAAATACATTATCGTTATGAAAAAATTAATACCAATTAATATTTTAACATTTACATTCGACCAAAAATGCAATAAACTAAACATTGCAGCAAACATTTATTAATACCTTACAGATTACTTAGACCAATGATACAAAATATTTTGGTGTTTCAATAGATTATACTTATTTTTCAAAAAAATGTCAAGACTGCCATACTAATTTGGGTCTTTCTCAAAACTAAAACACACTTGGCCTACAATATTACTACATATATAATGGAAAGCTGCGGAAGACATCATTGGGGGTGAATTAAAAGTAAATAAAAAAGTGAATTCAGGACCAGTTATATAAATATAATATTTACGCATCTATTTCATTTTCTAAAGTTATATAAATAAAGTATTTACGCATCTATTTCATTTTCCAAAGTTTTATTGTTATAAATTGATCAATTGAAACAAATAAAAGAGAAGGGTATTAAAGAGATGCACTTATAAATAAAACACGTATAAAATGTAAATTAGAAAGGTCGTTTTAAGGTCGGGCCACACATAACCGCACCGAGCCGGGATTCACGGTGATAGAGGAAAGTGGGGCAAATTAATTCGGAAAAATTCAAAAGCACTTTTCATGCAATCGAAAATACACAAAGCATTTTTATCAAGCTAAGTCCATTGTTTTATGTATGTATCTCTTTGTTAGAGATAAGTAGGAAAATAGATTTTTCTACTTATCTCTGTCCCCTTTTTTCCAAACTTTAGGTGTAGTCTAGGTAAAATTTGCACCGCTCCCCTCTACATTTCACCAGGGAACGCACGGCCATGGGCTGGTTGCGGTTATGTGAGACCCGACCTTTATGGTCATGGAAAAAAGATCTTATGTAACACATGCAAATGCCTAGTGTTTTTTTTTATTTACTTATGCGATTAAAGCACTCGCCCTAACTTCTCGTGCTGTCAAACCCTTTAGACGTAAAAAAATCATCACCCTAGGCAGTTGTTACCTAATTTATAACTATTTTATTAACCTAATCAACATAAACATTTTTGCCATGTTATAAAAGATCATGTCCTTCATCCATCTTCTTCCTCTTGTGTGTTATTACTTTTACCTTTCAATATAAACAAAATTATTTCTGGTTTATCCCATTATATAGAGCTTTTGGAAAAGATCAATAAAATATGAAATGCTATCGTTTAGAAACGCATGGCGCCCGATCAAAGTCGACTAAAAAGCCGGACTGCAATGAGGCAGAAGACAAATGAATAGGACGTCGGATCGATGCGTCATATTCCATTGTGCTTTGAAAGCAGTTCGTCTTTAATACTTTGTTTCATTGTAAATGGGGATGTGAAAACGAATTTACTATATTTTCAAGTTGTATTCATATAGAATATATTTTTAAGTTGATATATTCCTCTTAACGCAGTATAGAATGTAATAAAATAGGACCATTTTTGAAATAAAATTATGTTTAAAAATGCTTCGTTTCCTAAATACAGGGTGTTAAATTTTCAAGACAATAATGCCCTTTTTATCATAACTTTTCTACCACTTCAGATAGTGCCACAATAGTTTGTACACTTCTTTCAACCATTACGTTACATTTTTTGCTAAAAAAGTTGAAAGAAAAATACCTGTGGTGTTCGAACAAGATTTGTATTAATTTTTTAAAGCAAAAAACAGTACACCACTGCCCCTTCTTCAAATCAATATTTTTTTAGAATAATCATTTACTTTGGAGTTAATTGGGTCTCTTGTTATTTTTTCGTACGACGACCGGTTTCGTTTAAAAAAGAAAAACCTTTTTTATTGCATGGCAAAATCTCTAAAATCTGATATGGTGTCTTGTATGTAAAAATCGTTTTTGACTTTATTAAAAATTATAACCACTACTTTTTTCTATTAGATTTAAATTGTAATAATGTAAGTTCTTGACCTTTTTTATTAAAAATTAGAGAAAATTTTAGCACAGAGCACCAATATCCTATATAACTATATCGATTTTCCAATGCATTAAAATGGCTTATATTGTTTTAAACGAAAACCGTTCGTTGTACGGAAAAATATCAAAAGACCAAATTAACTCCAAAGTAAATAAATATTTTAAAAATATTATTGATTTAAAAAAGCAGTGGCGTACTATTTTTTTAGAAAAATATTCAATTTAAATTTTGTTCGAACGCCACTGGTCAAATCTTTAAACAAATGTTTACATCAAAAATGTAATGTAATGGTTAAAAAAGTGTACCAAATTTATGATAAAAAGGTATTTTTTTCTTAAAACTTTAACAGCCCGTTTCAGAAACAAAGCAAATTCAAATATAATTTTATTTGAAAAATGTTCCTATTTTATTACATTCCATACTGTGTTATAAGGAATATATCAACCTAAAAACAACCATGTATACCTGTATACGGGGTGTTCCTTAAAAATTTGTTAATATTTAAGGGGTAATTCTTGGACCCATTTCAAGAAAAAAACTTTATACGGACATATGTTTTAAACGTCTTAACTTTTAACATACGAAAGTGGTAAAATTTCAAAAAAAATCAATTTTTTTTAAATATCTTAACTATCCTTTACCAATTTTGTTTTTGTTTGGCAATAATATTAATTTAATAAGTCCAGTGGTGTCTCGAGAGACAAATAATGGAATATTTCTTACAAAGAAATGTGTGTGTGAATGTGTGTAAAATTTTTGAGCTTTCTTTAAATTAAGCAAATAAAAATACTGCTTTTATATCAGTAGGGAGAGAAGGGGGTTTCAGTGACCACCGTCCACCGGTGGAGCTTATTATCTTAAAATCTCAGACGTCAGCAATTATTTAGAAATCTTGCGCAACGCGTTATTTAGGGCGTGGCCCCTACTATCTGTCAAACCATAAGTGTCATCTGTCAAATGTCAAATGTCACCTGTCATATGTCAAAAATCACGTGACTTAGAAAATGGCCGCTATGCGTAGGATACTTGCGCTATAGTCATAAATTGATCTGCGCAAACGCGAAAATCCCAGGGTGTGCCGTTCAGACGCTATCGACAAAAATCGTAATTTAACCCTGATGACTTATCATGGGAGAGCGGTTTAAATTTTTTAAATATAGTATTACGTCATACCTATCGAATAGCGAAAACCGCATGACGCCATCTTAAGCCATAAAGGTGCTACAGCTGTTTAAAAATAGTTGAGAGATATCAATTAGCGATTAGAACGGTAACCCTATAGTAAATCGGTCATTGTAGCCTTATTATTAAACTTAAAATAATGAAACTCGGTCAAAAATAGTCGCTAACGGCAATAATTTCAAGGGCAAGCTTGGGTTAAAGCGCGGGGTGTAGGCGGGGGCTTAAGCGCCGAGCGCAGGTGCAAAAAGATCGTGTGAATAAATCGAGCGGTGAGAGGGTTTAAGAGCAGGCGTAGAGCTTTATAATTATTTATGACAGTATTAACGTACTCCTTGCATTTTTACCCAAATAATATTTTCTGAACATACCCCTACTACAACCAATCAGAGAGGGAGAAATTTTTTTAGACCTAATTTTTAACCAATTAGAGAGCGGTTTAACCGACTAGATTTTACTAAACATACCCCTTGTAATTTCAAGTTCAAAGCATACAAAACGTCAATAATAACAAAGATAGCTGCGGTTAGATAATAAACGGAAAAAACAGTGGTAACTAAATAAAAAGCAGTGTTTGTAGTAAAGCATTTATTTTTAAATTAAAAATACATTGTTGCCATATTGCTAAATAATTCTTAGAATAATGTATTACGGTTATTTAAACTCTTCTCACAGACCCTGTTAATGGTGAATATTTTACAAGTTTGTCATGAATAATTAAACAGTAAGCATTTGTGTTTGCAGAAAAGTTTTCTTTTGTTTCAATCTCTAACCTTACATCAATAATGCCAGAATTAAGGATTTCATTTTGTCTTGAACAATCAATTACAATTAAGGGTGCATTGTTTTAAAAATTTTTGGGAGTTAAAAGTAATTCGTTTTCTTTTTCGTAGTAGCTTTCTTAAAATTCTGAGTACATTTCATAGAGAGTAGCTATTATACCTCTTGAAATTTCCAAATTTAAATTATCGTATGGATAAAATTCAGAATTTAAATAAAGCTTTGCATTTGATACATCACAATGATCAAATAAGCTACAATTATCCATCTTGGTCTTTCCACCTGGACAGAAGTTTTAATGGTCCATGTAAGGTGTTTTCCAATCGGTATTGAAAGATGTTCTGTGAGTTCCCAGCTTCTAAAACCGATATCCAATTCAGTTCCACTTCCAACAATCTGTAAAAGTTCTAGTCGTTTAGCATCGGATACTGTAATATGTGGTAGCTTCCAAACAATTTTATCAATATTAACTTCTACATTTTCTCCATCGGTAGTGTTAATAACGGCATTTGTATCGGAAGAACTTCTTAACAATATCAGTTCATGCTTAACATTTATAAGTATCTTTTGAAAATCTTCAGCGAATCCTAGTAATGTCCTTGGTGGACACAAACATTAAAAGTTCCGTTTGAGCCCATCCCGTCCCAGGTATAATCATCTTCAATACTCCAACCAGTGTTTTTATATTTAATTAACTCATTACCATTGTAAGAAACATAACCTTTCATTGTTGCTGCTATTCCAGGATATCTAATCGAATCAATAACTTTTCCGCCAATTTCAAGACGAATTTCTTCAAAGAGGTGTCCCACAAAGTTGTTTACAAGTTTAGCAGTGTCTGAAACTCTTCCATCGGACCCTTTTAAAAGTTGTCGTTCCACATAAATATGACTTGCCCAAAAGAGGTAGGAATAGTAAATCATTGCCTGCTTGATTCAATTTGGAAATACAGAGTGTTTTTCAAATTTTGTCAGTTTGACCAGTTACTTATAACTCGCTTTTTATTAGAGAAAGAAAAAAATTAAAAATTATTAGGGAATTTCACGTAGCATTTAGTGGCGTATTTATATTTTGTTTATTGACTGTTATTTTAAAGTTATAACACAAAGTTGGGTTTTTTAATGTAACACCCTGTATATTAAATTACCATTGCAACAATATTATCGCTCATAGTTATGAAAATATGACATCTAAATCTAAAAATATTAAATAGATATCATTTTTATTATCTAACGCACAGATTTGGAAGCTCATATTTCCGAAACTATAAGAGAAAATGATTTCAAGTTGGGTGTCTTCTTAGAAGTCTACACTATTAAAAATGGCTTTTTAATAGTGTTACAATTATTATACAGGGTGTTTCATTTAAAAAATGACATTTTATTATGGAATGACGATGGATATATTTCCGAAAGTATGACAGATTAAAAATATCAAATGTGGAGTTATAAGAAGACCTTTCCATTAATTGGTTAAAATATACAGGGTGTTCCTTGAAATGAAAAAACAACTTTGTGTTATAGATTTAAAATAAAAAGCAATGGAAAAAATATAGGTACGCCACTGAATTCTATTCGAAGCCCTCTAACACTTTTCTTTTTAAAAAACACTGTGTATTTTTCAAAACGAATTAAGATAGTCATGATTTACTTTCATCACTGAATTTCTTTAAAAATCGGTCAACCAAAAGGCGCCACTCTGTACACAGTAATTCAATGAGAATTAAATAGGAAAATAAAACTTTAAAAAATAATGAAAAAGAAGTTTTTAAGAGGTAAATTTTATAATTTAGATACCTTCAAAATAAAGCAGCATTTGGGACTTTTCCAGATATATTTTTAAAAAGTTCACGAAAATAGTTTTTGTGTGTCTTATGGTTATCACACGAAAATGGATTTAAATTGATAACATTTTAGAACCAACAAAATGAGGTCATAGGATAAAATTAAAAATTTAGACACTATTCTTGGGGTTAAAGAAAGTTAACAAGATTTATATCAGTAGCCATTCTTTAAAGACTATCTTAAGTAGGCTTTTATTTGGGATACATACAAAATTTACAGACAAGAGAGAAAACATTTTTTTTATTTCAGAAAGAAAGCCCCATCCACCATAAGGTTATTAGCAACACTAAAATTAGAATGGCTACAATTAATTAGGATTAGTGTTTAGCTGAGATTTCTATGGCTTTAAGTTCACTAAGTTATCCATTGGGCAGTATTTTTCCAAAAGTAGTAAAAGGCTGTAAGCAATATTACACGACAATCGGGGTTTGGCATATTTGGACAGTCAATTAACAAATGAGAGATGTATTACACAGAGGTGGGGGTATAAAATATGTAGGAATATGTTAATTTCTGTGTGCCCTAGGCGAAGGCGTGTGAGAATAACCCATAAGGTCTCGGCTACGATAACAAAGCGTAAGCATCGAGTGAAAAGTTTTAAATCTCTTTATGTTGCCTGTAATGACTACAATATTTTGTGGTTTACATCTTCTTTAAACTAGTTTATTTACCTTTAAAACGCTCCGCGGATAATAATTGTTCGTTTTGAGCGGCCAGCGGCAGGGCTTTTTTGCTCAGGAATATTGCAGCCGACTAATTTAAAAAACAAGTTCTTTTATTCTCGCATAAAGATTAAAAACAGCGTTCTCACATTGTCCGCTCTACGGTGGCCGCTTCCGCTTAGTATAGTGGCCAAGGCCTAAACGTCGGTTGCTGGTCCTACGCTACCATTTAATTAGGCTTGGTTCTTGAAATATCTTATTTTCTTTTCCATTGACGTAATAATTTGGTTTTTAAAAATTACTTTATGTCTCCTGAGACACAAACGCGTACAAGTTTAGGGCCGTGCATCTTCATGTGAGTGCATCCAAATAAATTGTATCTTTTTTTATATTCCTGAGCTCGTAAACGTTTTGTTTTAACTAATTTTTTCACTGGATGTTTTAAACATACAGGGTGGGCCAAATAAAACTTGCACACTTTTAAACTAATAATAAAGTTACAGATCTGGATGCTGACGGAACTTAACAGTAAATTAATTAAAAATAAACGTATTAGCCTAATTGTAAATAAATTTTTTTGCAACAAAGTTTAATGCATCATTTTGGAAAAAGTCCCGTGAGTCCAGTTCCTACCTAGAGAAAATATATCTACCTATTAGCCCCTCAAAAGCAAGATGAGCGCAATAGATAAAAAGTTATTATTAGTTTAAGAGTGTGCAAGTTTAATTTGGCCCACACTGTAGGTGTTGAATTGCTAGATGGGAACTAACAGAATCAGTAAAAAGCAAAATTCTTGAAAACGTTAAAAAATTTATATGTTTTATAGCCTGGTAAAGAGCTCTGCAGTAAATATAGACAGGGTGTCCCAACTTTATTTATACACGAAATAACTTCGCCCCTGTACAAGATACAAAAATGAACTTGAAATAAAACACGTTTATCCGGATACATACCTATTATTGACAGTACCAGGTAATGTACAAGGTGTCTTAAAAACAAAATGTTAATTGTCAAGTAGGTTTTTTAAATACACTCTGTATATTTTACCAAATTTTGACTGTGTGTTGAATTCAACATCAAAAATATATAACACACTATATGTCAATTATTGCTGGTTTTTGAACTATTGACAATATGCTAATATACTTATTAACGATTGAAGGTGGGAAAAAATAATATTTCGGTTTAAGTTATTTTTAAATAGTTTTATTACTGTCAGAGTGACACGTAATATAAAAACATAAAAACCATCCCCCATTGTATGTAATGTAATGTACTTTAGTTTATTTTAAAAACAAATTAACTTACTTAACCTAAAAACCAGCCATAACTGACGCATTGCTGTTTTTTGATACAATTAAATAAAAATGTGTCTAAAATAAACTAAATAGCCGACAAATATATTAGTAGTTTTTACAATAAAAGGTAATTAATTAAATGTGTTTATATTATTTTTCACGCTGACAGTGACAAAATTATTTAAAAATAATAAGAACCAAAATAATATACAGTGCATTCCAATTTAAACGAGCCACTTCCTATAATTCAGTTATTTATACACTTATAAAAAAATCCTAATACACTTCAATTTTAATTTTCAGGGGATCACATTTTTCTGTCAAAATTTACTTGTTCAAGGTTATCCCCTCCTCCCAACAACAAAAACGTCAAAAAGTTTAAATGGGAAAGAGGGTCAAGTAGTACCTTATCTTAAAGGGTTTAAAATTATCTCTTCAACAGACTTTAGTTTTTTAAAATCGGTTCAGTAGTTTTCGAGAAAATGTATTTTAAATACCTGGTGTCTTTAACACCTGTAACTTTTTTATTTTTTAGAATATTACCCCCTAGGGTAGCTTATTTTTATTGGAATGCACTGTATATTGTGTACTATATTTTGTACCTAAATATTTCCGACCTACGCTGAAGGTTGCTTAGAAACGCTCTGAACTTACAGCAAAAATGTATTTTGATGGTAAGCAAACGTATTGGAAATATGTAGAGTGCTGTCCGATTAAAAAATGGTATAATATATACCTATGGTAAATAATGGCTTTCTCACCAGAGGTATATATAGATTTTTTTTCACTGCTAACACTGATATATTAACAATTTTTTTTGGCATTAGTAATTTTCTAAAATTTGGCATGTGTCAAATTTTGATATGAGAATTGTTCTCATTACTAACCTATGTTGTTTTTATTATTAATATTTACCTAGGAAGAGAAATATGAATTCTCGTTCGGGAAGTAAGGTAAATAATAGCAACGTTAGCAGTAAAAGAAAAATATATACTTTGTTTTTCTGCAAAATGCAAAAATAAAAAGGTACACAAAGAAATAGCTAAACTTTTAGTATTTTAAATGGAAAACCTAATTTGCAAGGTTTTACATACATTTTATTTTAAAGTAATTGTATGCCGAGGCATAACTCCAACGGCACTATACTAGTAAATCTAATGCTATAGAGACAAAAAGAAAAAGAAACAACTAATTTTGTTAATTTATGTAACGCCTTAACAGCGCTTGATGCACTCTGGTATCAGAATAAAAAGTTCCCATGGTAAAAGCCATTAAAAGTAAAAGAAGTAAAAACAATTAAATATTTTTTTTTGTTACAAAATCAAATTTAAAGATTTATACATACAAACATAAATCGACATCAGTTGATATCTCAATAGATATCGGTGATCGACAAAATACT
Organism: Listronotus bonariensis; assembly: GCA_014170235.1. Taxonomy (NCBI): domain Eukaryota; kingdom Metazoa; phylum Arthropoda; class Insecta; order Coleoptera; family Curculionidae; genus Listronotus; species Listronotus bonariensis. Next base: position 16,850 of record JACEGR010005160.1, read on the forward strand.
GAAGTGCATTAGGTGAGGATTGAGGAATGTATTTGGAATTTCAGAAAGCGGCTTTTCTTTCGCCACCCGTCCCTCTTTGAAATATTGCCCGAGTTTATTTCTACATGGCACACAACAAGGGTTTTGTGTTATTCATGGGGATGAGATAGCAGTGGGGATTCTCAAAAGGATTGAAGATCGATTTACTTGATATTCAATTAGAAATACAGGGTGTATCGTAATGATTGGTTGTTAGTTGTACAGGGTGATTTTTTTGGTTGGGATTATAGGGTATAGATACAAAAAACTAAATTGCATGTCATGTCTCTTTTTTGATGTTAATTTTAATGTCGCAATCAGATCCACGCTACCATTATTGGTTTAAAAGATACGTGGTGATTCTAAAATTCGACGATTTTTATTATTTTTTATTACTCGGACATTTATGAAGATCAATAAATATGGATGTTTTAATTTTTAAAATATAACCCAAACGTGATTTTTTAATGGGACACCCTGTATCTAAGTATCTTGAAAAATTAGATTTTTTCTTGCGATAACAATAATTACTATTTTGCATTGTTCTTAACAGCAAAACTAACAAAAGAATTTAAAAAATAGTTGGCCATGGATTAAATCATTAATTAACCAAAACAATAACAACCACAGACAATAGATTCATTTAAAATAACAACAAAAGATATCTAAGTACTTAATATTTTTTTGCGCTGGTCTTTAATCACAAAATGTGCTTCATTCTGTTCGATGCATTTTTAAGTCATTTTGTAATCGAATTAGTGGCGATGTAGATGTGAATATTTGGTATTCTTCCTATCTTATTTAAAAATAGTTAAAGCAAATTATTATAATTTTAATTAAAGTGTACCAAATATTTATATTTATATCGCCATTAGTTTGACTACAAGCTAAGGCTGAAAAATGCATCGAACAGACTGAAAGCATTTATTTAAGCACATATTATAATTAAACACCAGCGCCAAAAAATTATTAAGTACTTGAATGAGATAATTGATTAGTGGTTATTATAAATGGGTCTATTTTTGTAGTTGTTATTGTTTTGGGTAATAAATGTTTTTTTAGTATTCCTATTAAATTGGTGTCATTATATAGATAACCTTTACAACAAAATAAAATAAATGAATATTGATTTAATCTGTGGTCAACTATTATTTTTTGCCAGTTTTTGCTTTTTAGAACAATGCAAAATATTAAGTCTTATATATTGTTGTAATCATGAGAAAAAATGCAATAATATTTGTGTAGCCATTCTTATGAAAAAGGTTTTTTTCCAAAAATAAGTAAGATACAAAAAAGTCAAGGGGCCTAAGAAAATCTATTTAAACTTACAAATAAAATGTAAAACTTGCACAAAAGTCAGTGGCGTACATTTTTTTGTTAGAAATAATTGTTAAGGTACCGCTCAAGACGCTGCTGGATTGGGTAAATTTAATCATTTTACATTTAAATAAATCTTTTAAATCTACAGAAAACACTGCAAGAATTTTATTAAAATCGGATGAGAAAAAAGAAAAATATAAGAAACAACGAACTTTAATACCCCGAATAAGATGTTTATATATACTTTTTTATATTTTCTGAATTTGTCCTTAAATTTTCCTAACCATATTTTGTAACATCTTGTATATTCGTTTAAGTTTTTAAATTACAAATTTCTTCTATATAATTACTTTTATTCAATATTAGGTTGTGGAAAAAATATAACTTTTATTGTGATTAAATAGATTCTCCAAGTCATTTCTGACATAAGATCCTTATTATACCCACCCCTATTACTAAGAGAACGGAGTTTGAATAGGTCTAACCGACCTCACAATAAACAGTTTCATGGATATTGTGTCGTTGTCTGGATCTATTCAAGCGCCGCTTTCTCTAAAGCTTAAAAAATAGATTATGTGTATATTATAGGGGTTTATATCAGGAATAGCTTAATGAATTTAAATTTTAAAAAATATAGTCGGTGTTTTAATAAAATTGTCAGACTTATTATTTTTTTAAATCAAATTTCACAGCACTTCCGATTAAACAGGAAGTAGTAATATAATGGCCTTTAAAGGTAAAGTCATTTAAAACTGCTCCAGCAGTATTACTTTTTTTTTAAATAGAGATAAAGACAGGCACTGACCGTTTACTTTTGCTTTTACTCAAAAAAATCCCATATTATGGGATATAAAACGACAAAGGTGTCTTCGGTAAAAAGGTTTATTAGTCCAATCAAATATGGGTGAAGTCAAATATTAGCTGGCACTTTCTACGTAAAAAAATATATGTAATTAAATGAATTTATAAAAGATTTTAGGCTTATTTAGAAACAGAAAAACCCACATTTAGAAAAAATTTGGACCGGGATTGAAAATTTTAAACAAATAAAATATTGATGACTTAAACGATTACGACTACTTAAATACATAAATTTTTTAAACAAAGCATTTTAGTTTTTTATGGACCCTTGTTATAGGTATTGTTTTTTAAATAAAAATGCAATTTCAAATGCAATATTAAACAGAAATGAATTTATATCAACAACGCTTTGATAAAATCAAAAACTTTACAGACTAATTTAATAATAATAATTACGTTATACGGCCCACTCGTGAATATCTTTCAAAAGAGTGGGCAGTTCGAAGTATTTAGAAGTTGTTTTATTTAACATTCGTAAGCAACTTGAGTATTTCTAAAACAAAGTAAAAGAAAAAGGAAATATAAACAAGGTAGAATGAAGATTAAAGATAGTAAATTAATTTATCAAAGTAGCTGTACCGGGTCCTGGATCCAGAAATCGAGATTATCTTCCAGCAATTAAATCACCTAAAATAAAGTTTTTGGTACGTCATAAACGGCTAGACTTATATATATATATATATATATATATATATATATATATATATATATATATATATATATATATATATATTTAGGCAGAAATAACCAAAACCAACCAGAACTAACCAAAACAACTCCCCTTTTCCTACCAGCCACCGTTTGCAATTTAAGCGCAAAAAATGGGTTTATTACGACTTCACATTAGAAATCCTAAAATATTTAAAAAAAACTGCATCAAAATCCGTTGAGTAGTTTTAAAGATTAAAGCATACATACATACAGACGCGAAAAGCGACTTTGCTTTATAGTATGTAGTGATATGTACTCCTTTTAAATACTTTTTTTTCCATATTATCTAAAAACAAACTTTTTATATTTATTCTTAAAATGGGTATCTGGTAACAAACCTTTAAAGTGAAGATATGATATAAAAAAATCTAAATACAAATATTGCAAATATTTCTTCTTGGTCCCACTTGGGGCAACACTAAATTTTATAAATCTAACTAACGTAGGGCTAAATAAGTCTTTACGGCTATAAATAACACCGCCAAATTTTACCAAAACCAAATGAGAAATACTTTATATAATAATTAAAAACAATAAATTGGCGGTTTTTTGTTTAAAAACCCTTTTTATGTCCCAGGAAAATGTTATATTTTTAAAGCCGTTAGAAAATACCCAATACAAAAATTTTAAAATTAAAATTTTTTTAGTATAATATTTTTTAACAAATTTAAAATACTAACTAGTATTATCAATATTATCATTTGTTACAGTTTTATCAAAAAACATCCGGAGCCATATTATGGAACAAGAATTGGACCGCTTCAGGAGTTTGCCCACAAGATTAGGGGGACTGTGTACGCGGTGGACGAAAGCACAATTTTCATAAAAGGTTTCTCTTACGATGGCACGGGACCTGATGCTTTTTCTGGATTGGCAATTCCCCAAGGCCCAGTCCCGAAGGGATAATTATACCTTATCCAGAAGATTTTAGGGGAAGGTATGGTGGTTTAAATTATTACTAGGCAACTACACTTTAAAAAAAAATCAACATTAATAAAAGAATTATCTAAAATCACATTTAAAATTACTAATAACAGAAAATCAAGAAGTTTATAAAATACCATATTAGTTTATGCATATTTTTATTAAGAGTCAAAATTTCTTAAGCAAGCCACTTAAAACTGACATATTCAATTTTAATGTATCTATCAACATATTTTGGTAGCTTTATAGGTTGAAAGTAATACCCCGGAACAATTTTTTTAAATTATTATTATTAATATATAAGGGCGAATAATTACTGGATTTCGATGAAAATTATTTGGTATGCTAAGAAATAGTAGAGAAACAGAAAAAAGTATTAATTTACGTAAAAATATTTTTTAAAAATAATTAGTTTTAAAATAAACAAATAGAAAAAAGTCACTTTTCTGTCTGGCAGAATAATTTTGTTTATATAAAATATTTGTTAATCTAATAAGTAAATGATTGCACAAAAGATATAAACGCTTAAATGCGCCAGACACCGGTTTTATTTACCCTGGAAGACCGCAGAAGGTAGAAATATTTTCGGAAACTCAGCGTAAGATACAGCGCTCGGGTAGAGCGTCCGCCTTGGTCGCTGTTTAGTACATTTAATCGCTAAATCGGCTAAATAAAACTGGTGCATTCAAGGGTTGATCGATAAAGGGTTTAAATTAAAATTTAATAAAATTAAAATATTTTTTAATAGAACTGAATTAAATTATGAAAACTTACAGTCATTTCCAGTAAAACCAAAAGTTAAAAACTTCATTCAACGTCATATATGCACAACTTTTTTAGAATAACAACTAGCGTCAAATGTAGGCTTTTTTCTAGTAAACCCAAGAGTTAAATTATGCGCCATTGTGATGATATTAATTATTAAGCGAAGACAAGGTATGGTTAAAGCACAAAAATATATATTTAATATGTGGTTAAACTGTGTAGAAAAGTTGAATTGCGGTGGTCATTATAAATATTTCGGTACTAAATTATATATAGGCTGTTGATTATGTACAAAAAAAGACGGTAAAAAGGAACTACAACGTTAAAGGGGTAATATTATTTCATATGGTCAATGGACTCCAAATATTAAAAAACCGTGAAGTGCTACCGTTTAAAAAGACACGTTTTTGAGAACGGGGTGATAACATCCCCTTAAAAGTTGTAGAAAATAAAATTCTTTATCGAATACCGCTTGCTAAATTTAATAAAAATAAATATATTAAAAAAATATGCTTAAAAAACCAAGCAAAAAAAACAGGAAAAAACCCGTTTTTTAAATATATTTTTTTTGTATTTTGCCCTATAACTTTTTTCAATGGGGGTTTAATGTATAGGCATTGGTTTATAAACCTTTTTTTTTTACAAAATAATGCTAGGTAGAAGTCTTTAGTGTTTATAGCAAGTTTGCCACGCACACCATTTTTCGGCAATATTACCCTTTTTTTGCAAAAATAGTTCTGTAACTCTTTTCTACGCAGTTTTAGCTATAAGCAATAAAATAATTAATTATAAGAGAAAAAATACCCTTTTAAATGGTCTATATTACGAGGCTCTAAGATTATTTATAATTAAGATATGGTTCTTCAAATTTTTCTACTTTCAACGATATCTAACCTTTACGTTTATCCTTTTAATTTATCATTATAACTTGTTTCCTTCTACATTTAGGTTTATATGATGTAAAATAAAAAGAAAGCCTATTTTTTTACCTTAAAAACGGTGTATAGATACAAAAGGCTGGGGTTAGTTTTAAGTTTAGAATCTTTTGACTTGTGACTAAATTAGGTAAACAAATAAGTCTTTATTTTTATTTAACAAACATATATACCCAAATGCACAAGTTATATATAATATTGCCGAAAAATGGTGTGCGTGGCAAACTTGCTATAAACACTAAAGACTTTTACCTAGCATTATTTTATATGTATTTGTATTACAAAAAGAGCAGTTAGATATATCTGCAAAGCAAAGACAAAAGATTCTTGTAAACCCTTTTCTGTTTAAGTCAAAGAAAATTTTAACTCTTACCTCTATTTATATTTTAGAAACAGTATGTTTAATTTAAAAAAAATGTTTAAAAGTCCTAATAATTCTTTATATGATACTTGAAAAAATCTCAACTTCAACTTCCGAATCCAAATTCATCATTAACAAAAAAATCTTTAATTTATGACTCAAAAAATTTATAATCATTTGCCCACTGATATTAAAAAATTAAAATTTTTAAAAAATTAAAACTATCTGTTCAAAACTTGTTATTAAGTAAAGCGTATTATGTATTAAAATAATACTTTGATGATAATTTTAATTAGTCGTACCATTACATAAAGCATGTATCTTATTATTATTAATATTATTATTATTGTTAATATTTTAATTTTTTTCTTCTTTGTCAAAAGATTATTCTTGGACAATAAAGCAATATTATTATTATTATTATTATTATTATTATTATAACGAAAAATTAAGAAAATGTACGTAAAAATTATGAAAAATCGTTGCAGTATGACACTTTGCCAATCATATTTGGTTTATAATTAACCTCAGAATTTTTACAATACGTCATTTAAAAGATAAGAAAAATATAGCTTTTTTATTAGATTTACATCATATATAAATGTAGAAGAAAAAAGTTATACCGAGAAAAAGGTATACGTAAAGGTTAGATATCGTTGAAATAAAAACTTGAGGAACCATATCTTACTTATAAGTAGTCTTAGGGCCTCGTACTATAGACCATTATAAAGGTAATTGTTTTCTCTTTCAACTGACTATACCATTGCCATTACCTATACCTAAAACTGCGTAAAAAGAGTTACAAAACATTGTTTCCGAAAAAATAGGTAAACTTGCCGAAAATGATGAGAGTGACAAACTTTAAAAATCGTTTTTCAAATACTATAAACACTAAAGACTTCTACTTAGCGCCATTTCGTAAAGGAAGGGCGAAGGTTCTTTTTCTATAAACCAATGCCTATACCTAAAACCCATGGAGAAATGTTATAGGACAAAATACAAAAAAAACTGTTTTTTGTGCTTTTTTGCTTCATTTTTAAGCATATTTTTGTCAAAAATTATTATTTTTTAAATTTAAAAGGCGTTGTTTGATAAAAAATGTATCAGCAATTTAGCACCCTGTTCTCAAAAACGCACCCCTTCAAATAGTAGCACTACGCGGTTTTTTAATGGTTGGAGGACCATTGACCATATAAAATAATAAAACCGCTTTAACGTTGTAGTTCCTTTTTAAAGTACCTACATAATTATATCTATTATGTGAAATCAAGGTTGGTTCGTTGGATAATATTCGTTTTCTGCAGGTAACGCTTAAAAGTTTTTTTAAAATTTTTTTTAATTTTTATTTTTAGGAAACGCTTTAAAGTAAAGAATGTAATTTAACAAAAAAAATGTTTATTTGTTTTTATAAACATAAGACATCTTGGCATTACCTCGTAAATTATATAAAGAAATAGTGGTAAAAATTGCAATAGCATCGAACCCAGTGGTTTTGAAGTTATAATTGATATAAAGAGACCCAAAAAACGACTTTAAAAACGTAAGTTGAAAAACGCTTTAAAGTTCTAAGCAAAAAAAAATTAAACGTTCAGAACAGTCATGTATAAGGCGTGGTTACTTAGGCAGCTGCATTCCGGTTAATGTTCAATCAATTCATTTAAAAGTTTTTAAACAATATTTCTAACGGGTTCTTTACACAAAATGATATAAGAATTTTTTTATGTATTTAAATAAAAGGTTGTTTTAAAAATGGTTCTTTAACTTTTAATTTATTTTTGTTTTGTAGTTATCGCTGTTGGGCAATAGTTTAATTGATCAATAAAATTAAACGTGTAAGGGGTTCTTTAAATAATATTATTGAAAGCAATAATACTAAAGACTATAAAATTAGCCCGTCAATAAATGGAAAAGGTATTGATATATTATTTTAAAAAACGTCTTTACGTTGTTTCTGGTTAAAGGGGCCTACTCACATACCTATTTGTACGGCGCATTTGTCCGGCAGACAGATCCAACCCGAACACTCATTATATCGCTTAGCAACGCCTTTTACCTACAGTACTAAAGCTTTTGCAGGTAAAAAAGGAATTGGAATGGAATTGGAATTGGAACAGTAATCATGTATATATCCAAAGACACATGACATGTTTGGTTGAATACTTTGATTCTAACTGAAAAAAGAAGCTAATAGATTAAGACTTCAGTACTACCGAGGTATTTTATGTTAAATGAACACTAAAAAAGACAGTAAAACCCAAGAGGAAGATTTTTATATAATAAAATCTTTAGCGCAAGTTTTCTCACAATTAATTCATTGTAGAGTTAGTTCTGGTAAGTGTATCTTTAAACGCCTAAAGGGTTTATTCCGGTTTGGTACATTCTTGTTTCGGCATTTAATAAAATTTTACCTGACCTGACACTTTTTTTTTTGGTTTGGGCATCTCGACAAAAATGTATAATTATCTTTTCTCGTTTGGTACCCTACAGGTGGGAATGGAATTCTTTAGAGGATTTATAAAGTGTGTAATAGTCGTGGGTTTAATTAAAGAAATAAAAAAGGCGTTGCTTATCAGAACTTACCATGCTGTGTAATAATAACAGAACTATTGTAATTCAATTGGCATGTACGACCTTTTTATCAATATACTAACTAAGGTACAAAACTTAGGGGTGTGATTTGTTAAACTGTTTTATTACAATAAAAATAATATAGGTTATGTACTAAAAGCTAAAAAATAATTCTGTAAGTCCTAGCTACCAGATCGCACCAATCTTCTCATACATCTGGTGTATTGATCAGACAAATAATCAAATCGTTGGTTAGTTCTGGTAAGTAATGGTAAGGCATTAAATAAACTTATTAGAATAAGAAATATCAACTAAGAACAAGTCTAAAAACTTGAAAATAAATTACATAGAAAAAATATGTTAAGCGGCTTCATTGCACTAGAAGCTAAAAAAAATTCGGTAAGTCCTAGCTATTAGATCGTATCAATCATCTCATCAATGTGGGTTATTGATAAGACACATAATAGAGTCATTGGGCGTACCGTATCCAGAGTAAATATTGTGATAGAAATTATATGTGCCCACCGATTTTATTATTTGTCTTATTAATACCCCAGATAGATGAGGAGTGTGGTGCGATCTGGTAGGTAGGACTTACCGTTTTATTTTTCAGCTTTTAGTACAATAAAACCGTTTACCATAAAAAAATATATAATTTATTAATATGCACATGTTTCTTTTTAAATAAACTCTTCTCAATAACATTTCAGTTAAAATTATGCCCGAACTTGCTTAATTTCTGAGATAAAGAGCGTTAAAGTTTTAAAAAAGTCCGTATTTTTAAAATATGTTAAAAACCCTTAACCAACTTAAAATAAATTAGTACACCTATTTAATGTATTAGAAAGCTTATAAAGCTTTACCTAGATAAAGATTATTAGGGCCAGAGGTGTCTCAGTGGCATCCTAGCCGATATTATTGAAAAAAAACACCAGTGACTTTTCACAAAGTTTTTATATTTTTTCCGATTAAGCAACTAAAAATGTAATTTTAAGTCTCCTGCATTTTCTTCCGATCTAGCTTTGTTAAAAAAAATTTAAGCCTCTTTGAGTCATTCTAAAAAGTATCAATAAACAACATAAAATAAAATTTTTAATTAAAAAAATAAATATTCTTGACTTTGGTAAATAAGAAAAATGTCGGTTTTTGTTATAATACATGACTACTTATTTTGTTTTAACAAATAATTGTTAATTTTTCATTTTTGTTTTTTATACCATGTTGCCTGAGTACTTTTTAGAAGAAAATTAAATTAGTTTAATTAGGAAAATTTAAGGGAAAAAGAATCTTTATAAAAAGTCAATGGCGTACTTTTTAAAAAATATTGTTGGCTGGGGTGCCTACTGAGATGCCACTGGGCTCAATAATCTTAATCTAGGTAAAGCTTTGTAAGCGCGGTATTACATTAAGTAAGGGAACAATAATTTATTTAAATCAGTAAAAATGTTTTTAAGATATTTAAAAAATACCAACTTTTTAAAAACGTTAACGCTCTGTATCTCAGTAGGGAATCAAGTTAATGTTTAAAGGCACTTTTTCATTAAAATACATCCCTTAAGTTTTGTACAGTAATTATAAAACACCCAGGGCCGTGTCTACCGAGTGGTGCAAGGCACCAGGGCGCAACGCTGCAGGGGCCGAAAAATGTGCAATAAAGGGCGAAAAGTATGAAAAAAGAGCGAGCGATAGTTAGAAAAGAAAATTTTAAAATAGGAAAAGTGAAGAAATGAAAAGTGGGGACCTTTATTATTTTTTTTTCGGTCTTCAAAATTGTGTTACTGTTTACTTGGGGAAAGAGTAAGAAATTAACTAATAGGGGTGAGGACCTTTAGAGTAAGAAATAAAATAATAGGGCTAAGGACGTTTTATTTTGATCGAAGTACTATTTTCTTCCAGGGGCGACAAATATTTTTTTGCACCACGGCGCCAGATACCATAGAAACGGCTCTGAAATACCCTGTATTGCATTAATATTATTGATCCTCTGAGGATGGCCTTAGGCAATATGTAGCTCCAAATCCTTTTATTTGCAGATCCTATGTTGGTAGTCAGTAGTTGCTGGATATATCTAAATCTTAACCAACATTATTAAGATCGTAGATCACGTGTAGTCCCAGAAGCCATTTTAATATTTTTTAAAAGGTGTCTTCTACCCTTAAAAGTCAACCTAATAATAAGAATAATAAAATGTTTTTATTCGTTTCCGGCCTATTTGTTTTAGTAAGTCTCCCTTTGTTCGCCTCCGTATTCCCAAGTTGCCATGTCATCAGTTGCTGGATGATTGTATGGGATGTTTCAAACTTTCAATATCATTTATTACACTGAGAATTTAATCTGCTTTAATGACATTCTACCCTCCTTCGTATTACCGTTTACGTGCTTCGTAGCGAAAAGAAAGGACGCCCCGTGGCTGCGGCTTGGACGGGACTTGCTTTTAGAGTTTATTACTTGTTATCAAAAGCGTAATTATGTTTAAAAAGGTTTATTTATAAAGAACCTTAAAATCTTTTCAAGTAGGTATCAAGGTTTTAAATATTTATATTTTATTTAAAACAATTAATTTACGTTAAAGAATTATTTTAAATACAGGGTGACACAATTGTCCGCTGTAGATTTTTAAATAATTCAAAAAAGACTACAAATTTCTAGATAAGGAAAATTGATACTTTAAATAAAATATCCTTAACAATTTTCAGTATTCGTAAAATGTATTCTTCCCCATTTAAAAAAATTTGCAAAAGCTCTGGGTTTAAAAAAAATAACGCTTTTATTGACCTTTGAAAATTAGTTATAGATGATATTTTTGTTAGATTTTTTTCATAATCTTGAGTGTAGCAAATTTTTGTTTTTAAATAATTTTCTTAATCGCCATGTAGTCCATTACTTAAATGTCAATAAATGCCTTATTTTTTGAAATAGGCATGCCTTATGCTACAATTTTTTAAAGAGAAAAAAATTAAAATTTATTTTTCATGCGAAAAATGATAATTTTTATTTGTCATGAATTTTCTTAAAATCCTTACATTTTTGGTATAGAAATTGACCAATAAAAGGGTTTTTCGTAAAACAAAAATAGGATTTAAGATTTTTATTATTAAGGTGTTTGCCATTTAAAGTGTACAATCTCCAATATTAGATTGTAAAATTATATTATGAAAAAAGTCTACAAATTAAGTGTCATAAATTATTTCTTCAGTTTAAACGTTATGTAGTGAATAAAGTTTTGATCTTAAAAGTAATTTATTTAAATTCCGTACTAAAAACATACAACTATTGGAACATGTTTCTTATTTTTTTAAATAAATATGTGAATTCTTTACTTTTAAACCAGGCCCCACAACTATATTGCACAAAGTTAAATATATACCGTTATAGCAAAAAGTTTAAAAAAAATCTTATAGGTATACAAAATTGCATTTCAGAATTTTATGTTTTTATGATCGGTTTAGGATTTTCAAAGATTAGCCCTTACAAACAAACAAACAAAGTTACAAACTTTATCTTTTTAGAATATTAGTATAGATACGGGTAAAAATCTCATTTTTTGAATTTGATATCTGATGGTTGCTATTAAGTTTTGGAATTATGATACAATAAATACAAGGTACGACCAACAGCAATTTCAAATTGGTTCGCTTTGCGGAATGACATAGCGATATGATTTTTTCCCCGCAATATATAAATTAAGGTCCTAAAAAGCCTGCAATGTGAGAATTATTGCCATTTGTTATAATACTAGAGAAAATGTAAAACAATAGGTTTAAAAAATTAATATTACAGTTAATATAAGAATGAAGTGTTTTATGTTAACTAGTTTAAAATGCTATTATTAGCCTAACTTATGCAATAAACTACTGTTTTGGGCGCTTAAATACAATTATCTTATACTTTAACTAGTTCTAAAGTTATAAAATGTCCATAAAAGCAAAGTAAAACGCCAAATAAACTGTTGAAAACACGAATAAAAACGTATGATTTCATTTTTGTTGTTATTTAATAATACCTAAATTTATATGTTGCTAAAAAAGCTCAAATATTTTAAAATAACTGGCTTTTTTAAACAACATGAAATATAAATAACCAAAATGTACTAAATATAAATAAGATGTTAACTTCAAAGGCTTTAACTTAAACCTGAAATAAACTTGCAGTCGCTAGACATGGGTGAAAGAACAACATACTATTTAACCACAATATGGCATACCAAGACAAAATAAAGCTGGATTTATTTTATCTTGTACAAAACAGTATCGGCATGTCTATTTAACCAAAATAAATTTAGAGAAAAATTTGTACTCTAGACTAGATAATATGAAATTTAAAGAAAAACTGCTACAACTATGGAAGAGCGTGCACCAAAGTGGCGTGGCAAGTAGCAAGTAGCACGTGTCTAGCAAGTTATAGTTGTTGGCATCAAATAAAAGAAATTATAAAAGTTGTCAGGTTGACTCCCAAATTGTATTACCCTTTTTGCGCTGATAGTAGGACAAAGCGGTATCGGTATTGTGTTTATCGTTTCTCTTATTTAATTCCAACGACTATACTTCGTTTAGAACCAATGCAAACAAATAAAACAGTGCACATCTAAGTGGCGTGGACGCAGCATGCCGCATCACTTTGGTGTGCGCCCTTCATTTCTTTGCATTGGTTCTATTTGAAGTAACATGCAAGATGCGTGCTACCTGCTACTTGCACGCCACTTTGCTGTGTGCTCTGCCTAAGGTAACTACAAACGATATGTTTTGTTTAATCTTTAAAACATTTAAAGTACAGGAGGTCTACTAATCTAAGGCTAGTAACTTTTCTTGTACTTTTATTATTACAGGAGCTAGTTTACTATACGCGAAAAACATGTAAGTAAAATATTAGTTGTTTAAACGTGATAAATTATTATCTTTCATGACATTAGCAAAAAATTTGAACATAAATATGTGGTCCAGATGTTTTAAAGAACTATCTTAAATAAGGCAATTATCTACATAAATTGGCAAAACTGGATTTTTAGCCAGAATTTATGTGTAACTTCAATTTGTTTTGCACGTAATTGAAATAACCAAAAAATAACGAACAGATATAAGAAAATTAGGAACACAACAAAATTGTTTTTAAAATAAAAAAAAAACGACTAAAACAAATATGTTTTTACAGTTCTTTTAATTTAAATTAAGTTGGTCCGCTTGATAAACTAATATCGTAGCAGAAGAATGCGCTGTTACTAATGCATAAATGTTAATAACAAGTTCAAAGTTTTTCTTTTATTATACTTCATAATATTCCAAAAATTTTTTTTATTATAAGGGTGTTATACAAGTTAAAAAAGAAATTATTATATATTAAAATTATAAACATGGGTCTGCAAATTTCCTTTTTTAAAATACAAAGTGTTAAACTGGTAGAATATTTTTTTATATGTATTCTTACCCCAACCTTACCCAATTTTGTTTAAATATTTTAACTTAATTGCCTTTAATAATTTAATTAGTCCAGTGACGTATCGAGCGGCAACTGAAGGAATATTTTTAACAAAAAAATGGTACGCTATACTGACTGTAAATGTGTCTAAACATTTTGTGCTTTCTCTAGATTAAGCTAACAAAAATACAACTTTTATGTTAAAAATAAAATTTACCAAATTGCAAATTTTGACACGACAAAAAGCATTATTAGACCTTTTGTAACTTTATAAAGTGACCATTAACGACATATTTATAAGCTTCTTTGCTCTGGCCGGGTTCCAACTTAGGTTTTATTTTTGGTATTTCAAAATATCTTTTCGGTAATGGCTTAGACCAGTATTTACTAGCGATGAAGACTGTTAGTACAAGCTATGGTTGATGGTATTCTTCCAAAACTTAAAGAGCAAGAGCCGTACAATCCATAGTATAATGTTACTTTTGCAAACCTTATAATTTTGTTAAAAAATCTTTCGCTCTTGTTTTTATTTATTATATTTTCGACAAAGTTTTTTTCAAATTGACGATATTTTTATACTTTTAACTTCTAGCGGCTTTATATGGGTTCAGCGTTCCTCCACTGACTTCAGTAAGTTTTTAAACAAAATGCTCATTTAGAAGACATTGTGGTTGTAGTTACTAAACAATAATTCATTTGTCAAATAGTTCAATATTACTTATTTGATTTTCTAACGTTGTAAAAAATAAATATAAAATATATTCAAAAAACAAAAAAAATGTTGATATTAAAAGGAGGGGGATAATAAGGCTTATGATCAAATTTCATAGACCTTAATAACCGTCAACAACGTGTGTAGTGAAAAACTCAATGAATTGTATTTGGACCATAATACATTTTTTAAACATCAAAGGTCTTAAAAACTAACAATAATAGAAAACTTTACTGCATATTTAGTAAATGTAGGTGTAATATTACAAAACATACTTACAGTTGAACCATTTTTTATTATTTATGCCGCACAACTATCCCTCACTATAAATGGCGTCACACTAGTGACAGCGAGCAATCTAACGCGAGATTACAAGCCTAAATCGCCATCTTATAGTATTGTCTACATTGTCTACATGTACATGTGCCCTTAAATGACACCGATTATTTTAAATTGGATTTTTGTTAATTACGCCGTTATTAGCGGCACCTTATTTATTAAAATAAGGTTTTTATCTAGACTAACAATTTTTACTAAAGTTTAATACCCTGTATTTTGAGAACGAAAAATTTGCGGACCCAGGTTTATGTAAACTTTTCTTTATATTTTCTGATGTGCAGGATGGCTTTAATTTTTTTTAGAAACATCCCGTAACACTCTGTATTTATCTTTTCTTTGCATGCTCTGTCGGTTAAAGAATTTGTTGATTTTAGTTAATGTCATAATTTTTATTACAAAAATGAAGCAATAACAAAAAAAAAGTTATTTTAAAAATCCAGGTATTTCAAATTCAATATAGAAACATGGATTTATCCACTAAAATAGGTCCATTATTTTCGCGTTTTTGCCCAAAATAGCCTATTAAAGAAGCAACAAGCTCCTTGCATGCACTGTTCAACAGAGCAGACTTAAATCACTACGGACACAAAATTTGAACTCTTGAAAAGGTTCGAAACTGCTAATAATGATAAATACGTTAAGAAAACCGGAAAATAAGCCGAAGAATTAAGAAACTAATGAATAATCAAAAAGCACTATCAACGTGACCACAATGCATGATTAGGTATCAGAATAACAAACATGATAGACTAAAATGCACTAATATGATAGATATTCATGTAACTATGAAGCGTACCTATTATATATATTCTATCTCATTTTAAGGTATATGGCTAAAATGAAATAACAATATCAAATTTGATAGAGATTGGAAATGAATAGCTTTAATATCAATTAGTGATTATATTTTTGTTTGAATGGTATAAAATTTAGTTACCTGAAGTTTAGATGACGTGCAACGGATTTAGTTTTAGATAAAGTATAGTAACTAACGATACTTTACACAACAAACTTAGCAAACTCCGTTGCGACCATGAATTATAAAGCTCTTTATCCTTCTGAAGACCTCTTTTCTCTCATTAAACGGATTGCGCTATCGGTGCTACGAACGTAAGCTGATTAGGGTGTAGCTATAGTTACATTACCCTGTTAGAGTTTCATGTTGTATTAAACAACTTGAGAAACAATTTAAAAAGACTTTCCGTACTTTTTGCTTTGTTATTTTGTATTTTGCTTAATAATCCTTTAAAACTGCGCGTTATTAGTAGTTACGAGAGAATGGAAAATTATGTTTCGTAAAACAGTGTATTAACTAGCCATAGGCGGCTCACTATGGGGTAAAATTCCATTATTTTGAAGAAAAAGCAACTTTGAAATTTTAATGGCTCATGCTCTGTATTCCAAAGTAGATACTCCAAACCTTGTGTACAAAAAATTATATAGGGATTCGACTACTTCTATAGGATTTACAAGAAAGCTAAAAACGTATTTTAAGAATAAATTAAAAACATACAACTAAAAATAATAATTGAATATTGAATAGAAGTGTTTAGCTTTGCCGCAAAAATTGCAATTTATTATTATTATTCCTATTCATGTAAACATAAATATACACCAGTTAATCTACTAAATTTATTATTAGCCCAGTTAACTAAAAAAAAAAATATTTAAAATAATAAAAGTTATTTTTGTGTTCATAGGCGTAGCCAGGTACCGGCAGGAGGGGCAGCTGCCCCCCTAGCAGTGGACAAAATTTATAACTGTTTTGTAGATGTTAAATTTGTACGTAGATTTAAGAACTCCGCAACGATAAATACAATAAAAATGTACAGGGTGCTTTTTAATTGCCTTAAAAAAATCATATTGATGACCTTATTTTATGCAAAAAAGGTTATATGAACATAGGGCCAAAAATGCATGGTTTCCAAAATACGGAGGATTAAAGTTTTTGTTAAAAAAAATTAATAAAATTTAATAGTTTTGTAGTATTGGGCTAATTTAGCCCTAACTGGATTAAATTTTTCTCTCTCTCTCTCTCTAAAAGTCTAGTGGCGTCTTGAGCGTCTTGTAAACGCATATTTCTAGCAAAAAATATATGCCACTTACTTTCTTCCATTTCTTAGATTTTATTTAAATTGTTCTAATAAAACTACATTTTTTTGTTTCTTACTTTAAAAAAAAATCTTTATTGCATATCCCTGAACAACCCAAGAAACAAAGAACAAATTTTAAAAACACTTTATTTAGTAAAATTTGTTAGTTTAGATGTGTTTATTGTTTACATACATTAGCATTTGTTGCTGCTGCTACGTAATTTTAGGTAAAAATTATAAAACATGATTTTCTTAATGTTTAGTGGTCCGGAAAAAAGCTTTATTTTTTATTTATCTAAGGAAAATACCAAAAATTGCACAGGTGCCAGTGACGTACATTTTTTGTTAGAAATATTTGTTCAGGTGTCACTCGCCACTGGACTTATAAGAGGCTACATAATCCTCTTAATAAATTTTACTGCAAAAATTTATTAAAATCGGATAATTGTAATAAATATTTAAAGTTTTTATTTAAAGTTTGCCACCCTGTATATCTTAGAATATACAAGCATTTTTTCAAAGCATTAGTTCGGGAATATTTTCTTAATTTATATAATAAGGAATAAGCAATAAAGAAAAATCCTGTATAATAAATATATAACGAGGGTGGCTCGAGAGAGCACTCGATTTTAAATATTTACCACATCATAGGCGCTTTTGTAAGTAAGACTCTTTCTAGAAACCACTTAATAAATTATTAATGTATTGTCTGCGAAAAAAGTTATGACCATAGTTTAGCAAATTTTACCCAGTATGGAGAAGTAAAAACAAATGAATATAACGGAAAACCACCTTTGAGAAACACCCTGTATACAATTAATTTTCTTCTGCCTGCCCCTCCCCTAAACAAAATCCTGGCTACGCTCTTCGATGTGTTTCCGATGTGTACGTGTTTTACTAACCAGAACTAAAAATCGTCTTGCTACTTTTTGCTACTTCTAAGTGTAAGGACAGATACAAGTTTTTTTTATTTTATTTATAGAGTTTTCCATAAAAAAAATATATTTTTTGTCCTAATCTATATATCTTAAAAGATGAAAGCATTTTGATAAAAGATACGGATACTGTGGTGAGCGTGGTGTAGGGGCTAACGTGCCAGCCTCTCACCGCAGAGACCCGGGTTCGAATCTCGGTTTCCTACCCCGGGTTTTTAATAACTCGTCACCTCACAGATGGTAATGAGAAAGCCTCTGTGTGGTATTCTGCCAATCCTAGGTAGCAGTTATTTTAAAAATAACGTCCGTAGTGGCACTACCGCGTTGTCTAAAAGGTACTGTGAAATGCAAAAACTGAATGGGTTAAACATCTAATAACCCGGCACTCCCAGTACTCTGGTATTTGGGCAAAAGCCTTCGTAAGATGTTACAACGCATAAAAAATACTACAGGATCGACCCAATAAAACAGTGTTTTTATTTATTTGATACAGTACAAACTAAAAAAGTTTATCTTCAAATTTGAATGGGTGTATTGTCACAATATTTGGTTAGAGGGTATTTTGAGAGGTAAGATAAGAGAATCTGCCATTATTATTATTGTAAACTCTAAAGTGCGCCTCCTGCGGTATCTTGCACAAATAAAAAACGAAATAATTTTTTGAGCCACCGTATATGTAAGTTTAAGATCAAGTTCTTATTCTTTAACATATTTTACACAAAAATGTATACTAGCTCAAGTTGATTTGAAAAGCTTTTTTAAGATATCTTAACTAGAAAAAAATTACTTTTTGTACTGGCAGGTCTAAGCTATACTGGGTGTTTAAGAATTAGATAGCAATCTTTTAAAATATGAATTCTTATGTAATTTTATTAAATAAGGTTTAAGTTAACCTTTTTGCCTAATGGCTTAACTTTTAAAATACAGTAGGGTAAAGTTTAAAAAATATAGGCTTTTTACCACTTTGTATATCAAAAGTTAAGGGCATAGGTTTATTTGAATTTGCCCTTTTAAAATCACCTAAGGACACACACTCTAAAATACTAACATCTAATTCTGAAACACCTTGTATAGCTTAATATATACAGAAAGTTATTTTTTTTTAATGCAGATACATATCTCAAAAACAGCTGCTCCAATTAACTTTTACCAAATATACCTTTTTGATGTGTGATGAAATTTACATACAAAGGGGTTAATTTTTTTTTATTTTTTAATTTGTGCAGCATATCCCAGTGGGCACCCGCTAGAGTTAACAAAAAGAATGAAACCAGATTGTATTTTCTCACCTCCTTAAACAAAACACCAAAGATTGTGGCATTACAGCCAGTGCCGAACGAACCTATACATTTTTCCTCCCTTTGCATTTGGAAACACATGATAAGAAAAGAAAATCCGGTTAATGGCCGAAAAAATTGGATAAGCAAAAAAAAGTCTCCATCTTTAGAACGCCGCCCTTTTCACGTGAACATGCGCTTTTTTCGCCTTATCATTCACAAAAATAAAGAGCGAAAAAAAAGGTCTTCGTCTTATCTTGTTGCGCTCTTTTATAGAAACCCATACCAGTAGTTCAAACTTTCTTCACCCCTATTTTTGCGCTCCCCTTTTCCCAGCGCTGAAGCCGTGCTGATTACACCTATTATTACCGAAATTAATAAAAAAGTACAACCAAAATGAATTTTTAACATCCTGTAGTGTAAAAGAAATTTTTCGAAGCTTTTAGAGACACTATGTATATATTTTCTTATTTTGGCACCCTGCATTTTAAAAACCATGACGTTTAGTATGTACGTATTACTCATAGTCAAATAAAAAATTTCTTATGTTCAGTTACTCGCCCCCTAAAGTTTGGTGCCTAAGTTCCTGAACACCCTTTATAGCATTAAAAAAGTAAACAAACAGTTTAAGAAAAACTCGAACTCTTTTAAAACAGTAATAAAACTCACTAAAAAGTAAAAAATAATTTAAAAATAATAAAAAAGGTGTCGAGTAATACCTTAATATGGTATTAAAGTATAAAAAACATGTATTTATTAAGTTATTAAAATTGACCACACATTATGTTATCACCCGACTTCTCTATCTATTTTTTTAAATTATTTTTTACTTTTTACTGAGTTTTATTACTGTTTTGAAGTCGGTTCAATTTTGTTTAAAAACTGTTTATGTCTCGCATTTAAGTTTATTATTATTACTATTAAATCGGTAAAGATACATTTAAAAACACAGACTACAGTAAAAAGCACAATCACATGTAATTTGATTGGTTTGAAGCGAATAAAAAAGATTTAACTCACCAGAACTAACCGTGACCCTTCAATGTAAAAGTTTTGCATGACCGTCTGTGGCGCTTTTAACTAACACCACTATAGTACCTCTTCTAGTTCGGTGAAAAGGTTGATTTTGCCCCAAGGTTGTCGGTTCTGAATGCGCCCCTTTATTAGCATACTCCCTACCTAGAGGCAGCTTTGCCGCATGAACAACGTACAGCAGAGAGAAAAATATCTAATGCTTTATTCTCTCGCGATCCTGACTTGTTTTTTTGGGCCAACCGCGAAAGTACACTCTTTAAAATAAAAAAATAATTTTTGAAATCGGTTTACAAACGCCAGAGTAATCGCGTAACATACACAAAAAAAACATTTAGGCGAATTGAGAACCTCCTCGTTTATTAAGTCGGTTAAAAAGAAAAGAGTGGCCAAGTGCCTTTTTTTTCGTAGACTGATTATTTTAGCAGCAGCAGGGCCAGCCTGAGGAAAAGTGGCGCCTGAGGCGGCTACGATTTGGCGGCATTAGCTCAGAAATTAAGATTATCTTGATAGTACTTTTTAGGTAATATTTTGTTGAATAACGGAAAAATGCTTCATATTTTAAGGAAAAGTCATAGAAACTTTTAGATTGCCTAGTTAGACCTAAAAGTTTCTAGCATAAAAATTGGGTTAATTATGATAAAAATAAGGTCAGTATCTAATTTTTTCTACGAAAAAATCATTTAAGACAACCCTCTAACTACCCCATGATTAAAATTTACCCTTATTATTTTGCTGTTCTTTTTATACATATTAGTAATATCTCCAAGAAGTTAAACCAATTTTAAATGCCTAATTTTAGGAAAATTTGAGCTTAAAGTGAAAAACAATTTACACATTTTAATATTTTTCATTTCTTTTTTAAATAACCCCAAAAATACTTAAGATAAGAAAAAAGCGATAAAGTCTTAAATTGCAGCTTTTTAAATGACTAATTTTTTTGTGCGTAGATTTTTTGTACAGTGAATATTTGGCAAGATGTAGTGGTTTAAAACCTTTAGAAACGAACGAGCACCACCTTTTTCGAGCCCTTTAAACTCACCCCATTTAAAAACCAAGGGATCTTAAGGAATATCACTTACAGAGCCTAGTAGGTCTGTAAAAACCTATAAAATAAAAAAACTATTTATAATTAAAACAGATGGAGATACATTAAAAAAAATCTTTAAAAATTCGAATAGGCTACATCGAGACAATAATCTACAAAATATCTTTAAAATTTGGCATTTTAAATTGGTTTAACTTTGCGGACATTTATTTGATACATGTATAAAGAATATTGTAAAAAATAAAGGTCAGCTTTAATTAGAAAGTAGTTAGGGAGTTATTTTCATTGATATTTTCGTAGAAAAAATTAGAAACTTACGTTTGTTTTATCATGACTCACTTAATTTTTATGCTAGGAACTTTTTTAAAGAAAAGTCCAATTCAGTACATACCTTAAAATAAGATTAACAAATTTTCCTCGAAAAATGCAGCATTTTTCCGGCATTTGACTTAGAATCTATCAAATTTTGCATTTAAAGAAAAATAAGCTTAAAATTAACACTCCGTATATCAGTTCGTATTGGCCGTAGAAAAATAATAACAAAAATATTTTGTGTGTCTTTTTAAAACCCAAAATTTTGCCCTCTATAGCTTTTTGTATTAAATGCATAATTTTTAAGTTATTCGTGAAAAACCCATTAAACCGTAAATTTTTTCGTCGAAAAATTGTTACTTTTAATAACAAATACTTAAAAAATAATAAAGAAAAATGTATACAACATGTTTTGCTAAGAATCACTATTTTAATTAATTTATGTTGCTAAAATGTAATACAAAATTTCCGCCCCTTAGGGGGTGGGGTGGCAACCACCTTCAGGATTTTGACGCCTTTCGGTTCGATATAAGTTTTAATATTTGGGCTATTTCCTACCTTCTGTTAAGGTTTTAAGTTAATCCATGCAGGATCAATAAACTGCTAAGTTTTACCTTTATTTAAGCTTCATATCCTGCACTATTAGGCTAAAATTATAGATTGACGCTTCCGTCATCGATCGCCATTTGACATTTATATTTCTGATATGGTATATGGAAACGGTAAACAGAAAATATAAATTGAAAAATGAAAAATTGTTGTCTCATCTTCGAACTGAAAACGTCAAACGGCAAACGAAAACAGAAACGTCAATCTAAAAATCCAGCTTTAATCTTTAAAAATATATTTTTTAAATATTTGCTTAAGGATTTAACTATACTACAAGATACCTTTACAGATTGCTTAAGCACCAATTAAAGTATGAATATTTAGAAGAACATACTTAGTTTGCCTATTTAAAAATACGATAAAACACTTATAATTTTTTACAATAATAACAGTTTTTTTCTTTTATTTTTCATGCACTATTAAAATTAAAAACTGCTTTTTGCACTGAAATAGCAAATTGGCTGTAGTAAGTGTTAACTATCTACTTGTTTAATTGATCAAACATAAAATTGTTTTATTTTGTTAATAGTTACAAAGTTAGGGAGTAGACTCTAAAACAATAAATATTAATTTATTGTTCTAGAGTCTGTATAAATAATCTTGCAATTAATCGTTTTAAAATACAAAAATAAATTGAAAACGTCAGTAAACGAAGGTGTTATGTCACAATTAATTGTATTGAGTAATTTAGATTATAAATGTTTGGACGTAGATTTTTTTTGCCTATTTTTCTACGGATGTTACATTACAATAGCAGGCAAAATATTTTTATTTTTATGAATAAAAAAATGCAATTTTTTAAAGTTAAATTGGGTAAATATTAACTTATTGCAGTATAAGTATCAGAATAACAAAATGTCACATAACACCTTCATCCACTGACGTCGTCAATTGTAAATTTCCAAAACTACCTAGTGATGTAACACATGCTAAGCTCGTAATCCATATCACAAATATACAGCGTCAAGTGCCTTGTATTCTAAAAATTGGGCATTGAAATGGAACTGATATCTTCAATTCTGAAATTTTATTTTATTCGATTTAGAGAAAATAAAACACTTTCAGTAGAACTATAAAATATTTTGCCTATAACAAGTGTATAAAATAAATTTTATAAAAAGAAAGTCTTTGTTTTTCAAATTTTTCCCAGTTAACTACTTAAATAAACTGTTTTTATTATTTTATTGTTAATGATAATTTATTACTACAAACAATATTCAAAATATACATTATTAAATGATGAGCGTGTCAATAAACAAAAATAAATATTAATTAACTTTACTGTATGGCAATATTATTATCTGCATGCTAATAATAGTTAACATAGGGTGGCTGCCGAGGTATCCGAGATGCTATTTATGAATTTCTACTGCGTGTCAGCACCCTCATGGAGTTGAAACGCAGTAGCAAATCCAAACAGTATTACTTTTATTTACCACTTTAAATCCAACCTGAGTTTGGTGCTGCAGTCTGGGAGGAATTCAAAACCATGCAAATGCATAGGCGGTTTGTGGATTCCTACTGCATGTCAGCACGTTCATACTGTTAAAAGACAATCTGAACAGTATCACCTCCCTTTGACACTTTAAACCTTACGTCAATTTTGTACTGCGGTCTGGAAGGACTTTAAAGGCATTCAAACACATAAAGACAAATGAAATTTAACCTAGTAATAAAAGGTCTGTACCCAAAAGCAATATAAATCAGTTAAAGTAAACTAAATAGCCCAAATACAGTAACAATTTTTAGAATAAGTCTTAGTTTATAAATTCTTTTTGAAAATTTTGTTATTATTCGAAGACAATTTCTTTTAAAAAACTATTGAAATTAAACTTTTAGCTCTGTAATATGACATTTTCATTGACTTGCTATTAAGCTAATATTTTTTTATTACCCTAAAAATATACTAACTTTCTATTAATATTTGCTACAAGGTATTATAAAATGTTTTAAGTCTAAGAACAATCTAACGGCACATCATAATTATTCATATTAAAACCATTTAACTTACTTTAATAAACTTGCTATATTTATATACATTATTCTTTAAACAATACTTCTAGTGGCGCCGTGGAGAGACATTATGGTAAAAACAATCTATACTAATACATAAAGAAGTAAAGTTTGTAACTTTGTTTGTTTGTGAGTTGGTTTGTTTGTAGTTGCTAATCTTCGGAAGTACTAAACCTATAATAAAAATTATTTTTCAATCAAAAAGATATACTATTTGGTAGTGTTATAAACTATATTTTACTACGATTAAACAAAAAGTTCAGATATTAACGACCAACGAAGTGGGCACGGGTCCGCTAGTTAAAAATATAACATAATAATTGTTTTTTTTACCTATCCGATTTTATGCTAATTTCATAATAAAGAAACCAAAAAATATATATATTTTTTAAAATCTTTTCGAAAAATTTAAGGTGAAGCGTCTCGCGTGGCAATGCGCGTTATGAATTCCGAATGTAAAAACACATTTGCGTGTACTTAAAACAAGGTTACAACTTGGGTAGCAAATATAGGGTTGAGTTCTGCATATTAGTTTATAAATTCCTTCGCGATATTGGTGCTGGCGCCTGGTAGCATTTTTACAGTGCTTTGAAATAAAAACTTTCTTTAAATCCTCCTGTATTGCACGGTTGAGTGTTGTAGCGTAGTAGGAATTCATAAAACGCATCCGAGACACTTCGGATGTAAATTTCTTGACTAATTTTAAGCAAAAATAGTTCTATTTACTTTTTC
This sequence comes from Listronotus bonariensis, assembly GCA_014170235.1. NCBI lineage: Eukaryota > Metazoa > Arthropoda > Insecta > Coleoptera > Curculionidae > Listronotus > Listronotus bonariensis. The sequence continues at coordinate 41,827 of JACEGR010005160.1, forward strand.
AAATTCCTAACGGTTTTTGATTTATTTGGGTTTGAAGTTACCAAGACATAAATTCTTCTGTTGCGACTAGTTTGCGTAGGCAATGTAATATTTAGTACCTTGAGTTGTAATAATGATTGTTTTTTTGTTAATTGTCATCACTGACAGCTGTTGGTTATTTTTTTTGCATAACTTGTGTTAAAATCACACCTACATATTTTATGAAATGAAAAATAATATGGAAAACTACAGCTGGCAACGAGAGCTGTGACGAAGAATTTAATTATACATTGCATAGAGCGGAGGTCATACTGAGCCTCTTTAATTTCACTGTCATCACGTTTTGACTAAATTAATCACATTTTCTCCATAGTAGAAAAAAGTAAATAGAATCATTTTTGTTTAAAATTAGTCATATAATTTATATCCAAAATATCTTGGATAACTTGGTGGCCTGTATAATCTGCATATCTAAAATAGACCTAGTTCAACAGTGACGTAAATAGTCGGAGGCGGTGTGGGCGATCGCCTACGTTCTCACGCCCATAAAGCCTCGCAGGTGAAAGAAGTAAATGTATAAAGCCAAAACAAAAAAGAATTACCCAAAATCGTAACATAGTGACAAATTAAAATTTTCTGCAAGTTAAAAAGTAATAAAAGTTCAAAATACCTTTTGTGCGGTTTTTTTCTTGGTTGTCAGATTTTTTCTACAAAAAGGGCCTGTCAGACATGAATTCGCCCACGCCTATATTTGCTTACGCTACGCTACAGTTTTATTTTAAGTAAATATTTTTTTCCCTTAATTTTTAAGCTTTTAGCTTACAATGTATAATTATTAAAGTGTCTGATTTAGTTGAGATACCAAAGCAATGATTTATTATGCTAGAAATAATATAGGTTGCCGACAAAACACTACGTGGTCTATATTATTAACTGACTTCAAAAACAATGAGGTTCTCAATTTGCCTGTATTTTTTTCGCGTGTATGTTACGAGATTATTCCGGCGCTTGTGGACCCATTTAAATAATAATAATTATTTTTTTAATTAAAATATTGTACTTCCGCGGTGGACCCCTAAAAAACAGGTCATGATCGCGAGAGAGAAAGAAAATAGATCTGTTTTTTTTCTGCCGTACGTTGTTCGTGCGGCTAAGCTGCCTCTAGGTAGGGAATATGCTCGATAATACAGGGGCGCATTTAGAATCGACAACCTTGTGCCAAAATGAACCTTTTTACCAAACTAAAAGAGGTACTAGTGATGTTTTTAGACTACAGTAAAAATCACAAGGACGTGTAATTTAATTGGTTAAAAGCGCTACAGCCAGTCATGCAAAATTGTCGTATAAAGGAGGGGGTGTCATGGTTAATTTTGGTTAGTTAAAACTTTTTTTTATTCGCTTCAAAACAATAAAATAACACGTGCTTGTGCTTTTTACTTTAGTCTGAGTTTTAAGTGTATGTTTACCGATTTAATAGTAATAACAATAAAATAAAAAGCGAAAAATATTTTTTTTATTGAACCGACTTTAAAACAATAATAAAACTTATGTTTAAATGTGGTAGACAATGTTTCTTTATCAGTGACACTAAAGGAATTTCGGACTTCCATTATCTTTATTTATAACTAATCACACAATGTTTTGGGCAATCCTTTATCTGTCTGTATTCAAGTGTAATAAAACTAATAATAAGAAAAAAGAAGTCAGGTAATAACATATGTGCCAAACTACTTAATGTTAATAACTAAATAAACAAAAGCTTTTTATACTTTAATACCATAATATCTTATTACCCGACTTCTTTTTTAATTTTTTTTATTTTTGAATTAATTGTGAACACCCAGTATAGAATGGCATCGAGCATTTTAAAATTTAATAGGGCATTCCACTATAGTAAGTAAACACTTAAAAACTATTTAAAACATAAATTTGTATGTTAGGCAAAACAGAAACAATTATGGTATTGTCAGTTAAACAAAACTAAAACAAGGCCAGTAAGTCATGCATGTTAAAATAATCGTGATGTTTATGCACAGGTAATGAAATCGTTATGCTACATTTACAACCAATTCTGAAATTTCAAATTTAAATTTAAACTTCACTTATCAAATTTGGATTTGACAAGTGAAGTTTAACCAATTGTTTAAATGTCAATTTGAAATTTCCAAATTGGTTTTAAATGTGGCCTTAGACTAGAGCAGGGTTGCCATCCGCGGACTGTCACCGTTATTGAGTCCTATGTCCCGCGACATTGCGATTTCATAGCAAAAAGTCCTTATTTTCGATATGAAAGAAGATATTTAATTTTTTATAAACCCTTTTATTATCTATTAACTTTTAAAAAACATCGACTTTTTATACCATTCATCAGAAATTATCAAAATATGTAAATACTTAGTTTTAGTTCTTCCACATAATGCCAATTCAAAGAGAGTTTTTTCATTAACGGCAAGTTAGCGGACCGACGAAAGGAATCGACTATTGGCAATATAACTTTAAAATGCTGCTAAATTTCATAAATACAAGGTGTTTTTTAAAAATGGTACAAAACTTCAAGGTGTGATTCTTCATGTTAAGTTCCTGTTAACATATGTCCGAGCTGCTTCCTTACAGGACGTTTAAATTTAATAATAAAAAAACATTTTTTTTTTTCATTTTTTTTTTTTTGATATGCTTAAACAAATTTAATTAAAAGTTGATACTTTATTTAAAGTAATGTGAAGTATTACACCCTAACCAGATTGTTATTATAGAGTGGTTCAGTGGCGTCTCAGTGGGCACCGCAACTTTGGTGGCGAACGTAGTGCAGCGGTAACGTACCAGCTTCTCACTGCAGCGATCCGAGTTCGAATCTCGGAACCGGACATTGGCATTTAATCGCTCGTCACTTCACAGATGGCTTGGCAAACCACTGTGTAGTATTCTGCCTACCCCAGGTAGTAGTTATTTACAAAAAATAACGTCCGTGGTGGCACTACCGCGTTGTCTAAAGGGTGTTGTGAAATGCAAAATTGCATGTTTCAGTGCTTGGATAACGTTGACGGAACAGCGTGAAAAAGGGGTTAAATATCTAATAACCCGACACCCACGGTACTCTGGTACTTAGGCATAAAGCCTGCGTGGAGTGTTAAACAGATAAAAAAACTTATATTATTGTAAATAGTACGCCACTAACTTTTTGACGTTTTTATATTGTTTTTTTTTGTAAGTAAGCATATAATAATACAACTTTTTAATCTTTTCTATTTTTTCAAAACTAGCTTATTATTCGAGAAAACAAAACTAAAGCCACTTTAGGTCATTTTAAAAAGTAGCCCTGAACAGCATAATTAAAATAAAATCTAAATTAAAAAATAAAGAATTTCGATCCAAGTAAATAGGGAAAATGACAATTTTTAATAAAATAAACGATTGCTAATTTATTTTAAAGAAATAGTTGTTTCATTTTATTTTTTGCTTTTTATATCATGTTGTCTATGGGTACTTTTTAGAAAAAAAGTAGCGTTATTATTTTTTTCTTCAAAAAAGATACAAAAAACGTCAAAACTAGCAGAGACAGTCCCTTTTTTTTCTTTGAAATGGCGTATTAAAAAAATACTGAGATTAATCCTAAGTAAAATATGGTTAGTCAAAGTATCATACTGCAACGATTTTTGATAATTTTTACGTATTTTTTTTTTTTGATTTCTCGTTATACCTTTTTTCCTTGTGTATTCAGGTATACAGGGTGTTATTTAATAAGTGTCCGATATTTCAGAGAGTGATTTTTCAAGTATTTTTAAGGTAAAAAGTTCCTATGAACGTGTGGTCTAAGATGCTTTGCTTTCAAGATACAGGGTGTCAAAGTTTTATTTTTATTTATGTTTTTTCTGCATAATTTCCTAAATAATGCCGATTTCCGAACGAAAATTGGTACCTGGGGGTTTTGACATGAGAAATTTGAATTTGTTCTTAATTTAGCTCTTACTTGCAGAGGGCGCTAGCCACATGTATATTCTCACTTTCAAAGGCTCATGACTTTTTGTACAACCCTGTATTTACATTTTTGTTAAAGAAATGGATTCCTTAGTCATTTTTACGTAAAAAAGGTACTCTTATTAGATGACGCTAGGAGCAACCGTTTTCGAAATATTTTAGTTTAAAATAATCGATGCATACGCTTAGTAATCAATATGCTAAGTAAAGACCGCCGAAAATGACGGTTTTATCAAGTAGCGGTCTTTACTTAGCATATTTATTACTAAGCGTATGCATCGATTATTTTAAACTAAAATATTTCGAAAACGGTTGCTCCTAGCGTCATCTAATAGGAGTACCTTTTTACGTAAAAATGACTAAGGAATCCATTTCTTTTAACAAAAATGTAAATACAGGGTTGTACAAAAGTCATGAGCCTTTGAAAGTGAGAATATACATGTGGCTAGCGCCCTCTACAAGTAAGAGCTAAATTAAGAACAAATTCAAATTTCTCATGTCAAAAACCCCAGGTACCAATTTTCGTTCGGAAATCGGCATTATTTAGAAATTATGCAGAAAAACATAAATAAAAATAAAACTTTGACACCCTGTATCTTGAAAGCGAAGCATCTTAGACCACACGTCCATAGGAACTTTTACCCTAAAACACTTGAAAAATCACTCTCTGAAATATCGGACACTTATTAAATAACACCCTGTATATGTTGCTAAATAAAAATAAAAGCTTATTTGTTTACCTAATTTAGTCATATTCAGAAAATGTTTAATTTTAACATCTATTCCTTCCTTAGCTTCAGTATCGTCTTCCAACATCTCAGTCTTTTTAGAGTTTCCGCAAATGTGCCTAAGCACTGATTGCACAATATGGAACACTTAATACCTAACTTTCTGCAACCACAGTTTCTTGTACATCTTTTTGTATATCGGCAGACTATCGTTTCAAATAAAACTTGTGGCGCAGCTTTGATAGTAAATAACAGTGGCAAAGCCACAGGGGGCGAAAGGGGCTAGCGAACTTGTTTCTTCAAATTTTCAACATTACGCTCTTAAATACTTAATATGCGGAAGGAAATTAAAAAAAAACACTTTGCTGCACAATTTGGCTCTATTTTTAAATATAAAAATCATTTATACTCTTGGGTATTTTGTATTCATAATTTAAGTATTACTCGCCCCGTATAATACCAATAAAAGTATTTTTTATGTCTTAGTTTTGGAACATGCTATCCGTTTTCCAAAATGCCGTTCTAAAATTACATAGTTGTTGTTCCATCTGTTCTTTTGAAACATTTTTTTCTGTATATATTAGTGCCCCATGTAAAATGGAATCTTGCCTTTAAAAGCAGTGTTTTAAAACTAAGCTTCATAATGAAAGATACAGGCGCCCCAAAAGAACAACGCCCATCCCGCCCTTAAACCCTGGCTACGCCACTGGTAAATAGGATTGGAATAAATCCATATCTTAAATTTTTATACCCTTATGTGACTAAAAAATAGTAACCTTGGCTGAAAAGTCAAGAAATCGGGGTGGTAGAAAACATATACAAATTATCGGATCTATGCACATTTAAACGACTGCCTTGGGCAATGGATGTGGGTAATGAGCGTGGGTAATAGCCGTGGATAATAAGCCATATTACCTGTTTTAAATCACGTTAATAATGTTTACATTATTAAACAGTCGTAGAAAAACTACAAATTAAAAAAATACGTAAAAATTATCAAAAAACGTTGTAGTATGACATTTGGACTAATTATATTTTGCTTAGAATTGACGCATTTTTTACAATACAAAATTTTAAAGGTAAGATAAGAGGCTTTCTTTTTTATTTTTGCATCATATATATCTAAATGCACAAGGGAAAAAGTAATAAAGAGAAATTAAAAAGATATAAGTAAAGGTTTGGAAAAACCTGAAAAAACTGTCCCAGTTTACAATAAAATTCTTGAGAATGGCCATATATCTGAAACTATTAAAAGTTGGGTATATCACATAAAGACTTTTCTATTAGATTTTTTAAATAACGATATAATATACAGGGTGTTTCAATTAAAAAAGTACATTTTTTGCAATAAGTCGAAAACCCGATGTTCAATTGCTTTTTTGTTGCGGAACGTTAATCATCGGAAAAAATACAACTTTACTACTAAATTTAGCCGACTTTGTATCTTCAATAATAAATAGGTACACAATAGTGCTGACTTAAGTTTAATCACCCTATATAAACCCTTAGCATCATTACAATATGTGTTAAGGGGTATATTATATCAAATCAATATTTAAATATAATTATTAACATAGATAAAATAAATACAGTTGGAAATAATTGAAATATAAATTAATGTTGCATCCGTCAACAACTATATTAAAACAGATTTTAATTAACTAAATCAGTCAGCAAATTTATTACTTATGTTAATACCATAGTTAATATAATCTACATATCACAAATAAACACTGTGCCAAACGCCGACTGTTTACCAATTGGGAAAATCAGATACTGGAATAGAAGTCTACATTACCGGTAGTTCATTGTGTCCATTTAAATGTAAATGAGAAACTATCATAGCCGTTGAATCTCCCCTTGGCGTTTGATTAAATATATAGCGGGCTAGGGGTGTTGCCACCCTTTTGAACAGACACTCGATGGGTGGCGAATACTTAAATCATCAAACGGATACGGATATTACCATTAGGATAATTGGTGCTCTCCCCTTCTGAATATTTGCGGAAAATGCAGCGGGGCATCGTTCAAAGTCTTGTTCGGGTTAATTATGTGGTTTGACATCATCTGTTGCAGCTAGTTAAAACTTTGATTTATTTAGAATTATACGTGTTCGTCAATTATCTTGACATCTAAATATCTTCAAATATACTTTACATAATTTTACAAAAACACTGAAACCGGGTTTATAAATAAAAATTTAATTTTGTTATTATTATTAGCTTTAGTATTGGTATTAACTTAAGGGATTTAAGAAAGTTGGGTTTATAAAACTATCATCTTATGGTCTAGCCAAAACGTTTAAAAACGTGCGAAATAGAAACAAAGCTCCTAAAAATATGTGTAATATCTCATTCGATTCGGAATAACATCTAAAAAAATGTTTTAAAGGGCTTATTGGCACATAAGAAATGCGATGATTATTAAAAAATAGAAAAAAAAGGTGTTTGTTAACAATTTAAAAGAATAATGACATTTACAAAATTGTAAAAAAAAGATCCTAAAAAAAGAAATGTCCAATCAAAAAGTCCCAAAGTCCGGAACTCTATCTCTATTATTTATATACTTTTTAACGCTTCGCGAGGTCGTCACGGCTTACGGCATATTCACTGTCTAAAAAGCCGGCATATCACTTAAAACCATTTTTTTAAACTTTGGTAATTACCATGGCAATTTATTGTTAAACATTAAAAGAATATATTCTCAAAATTTTAAGTCGATCTTGAAGTTATTGTTTAGTTTAGAAGCCCGTTTTTAACCATACGTATAAAATGGCAAAATTTATTTCTTTTTTTTAAGCATTTTTTTATAAACAATATCAATTTTTTGGCAACAATAGAAAGATTTAAGTTAACAGAATACGAAAATATGAAAAGTTATTTTTAAAAGAAAAGTCACATGCGTTGTTTTTCCGTTGGACGGTAGAATAGCTTCTTAAAAAACATTTTTCTAGAGGTCCGCGTCCTTCCGAATTGAATGAGCTATGACATATATTTAAGAAGAAGCTTTATTTAAATTTTAACACGTTTTTGAAATTGTTGACTAGACTATTACTACTACTACACCGACATATCATATTGATTTTATACCACCTAAATTTAATTTAGCGCTTTATGTGGTATTGTTCAGCTACATTAAAAGGCACTGGCTAAACCACCGCCGGCTGTTTTGCTTAATTATAAGAAGAAAACCACCGTTCAGCGGTTTTATCTATTTACGTATATGATGTAATATTAAATAATTTGTTATTACCGGTGGTTTTTACTTGTTTTATCAGTAGATGCCGCCGTCAGGCGGTTTTGCTTATAAAAACTATTGAAAACCGCCAAAAAATAGTTAAAGTTAACCTAACTGAAATAATTGTTTACAGAGGCGCACTTACATGTTTGCCGCCCGTAGGCTATTTTATTTTCGCCGCCCCTTTCTTCTTCTTTTTTCCTTCAAAAATATTATTGAAGGGCAAAAAAAAACAATAAGGTCCTCACTTCCATTTCTTTTAATTATAGGTATAAAATTGAATTCGAAATCCAACAAAATTATTCATTACACATCTGCCGCCCCCTAAAGAACGTCTGCCGCCCCCTAAAAATGCCGCCATAGGCTTCAGCCTACTCAGCCTTTTGGTAAATGCGCCACTGATTGTTTAATAAAAAAAAAAAATTTACATTTTGCTCAAATATAAAAAATAAAGAAGAGAGAGGAGAAAAATCATATTTTTGGTTTTACTAACCCTGTGTACAAAAACAACATTCCTTTTCAGTAAATCATTTTTTTAAGCATAAATATTTATTAATTATTTAACAATGTCTGTTTGTTGGCGTAGTAAACAGAACGTTAGTCTCAGAAGCCATTATTATCATCTTAACCCAACACTCACGGTACTCTGGTATTTAGGCATAAAGCTGAATTTATAAATTGACTTTTCCGTTACCGATCGCCGTTTGACGTTTTGGTTTCTGATATTGTATACGAAAACGGTAAACAGAAACTATAAATTGACAAATACAAAATTGTTGTTTTATCTTTTAACTAAAAATGTCAAATGGCAAACGGAAACAGAAACTTCAATCTATAAATCCAGCTTTAGCCTTCGTGGGATGTAACAAACATAAAAAATGACTTTTTTTGAAAAATAAAGATTTTGTTCCATTTGTTCCCTTGTAAATTCCATCCGTGGACAGCCTGTATAATTAAATTGGAATAGAAAAAAATGTTGATTTAACATTGTTTTCCTACGACCATATGTGAAAATAGCAGATAGCACACTGTTTTCATCCAAAAAATGCTCCTATATCACACTAATGTTGCAAAGTACTTTACAACACTAGTGTGATATATGTTATGATGTCATTATAAATAGTATATTACATTACAAGTGTGGAAAATGACTAATTTCACACGAGTGGGAATATTGTAGCACGAGGCGTTAGCCGAGTGCGACAAACCCACGAGTGTAAGAAAGTCATTTTCACACGAGTACTGTACACTATTTTTCCTACGACCACAAATTATTCACCAAAAAATAAATAAATTAAAGTTTGTCTGTTCAGAAAAAATAAAAAACAATTGAGAACTTTGCAACACTAGGGTGATATTTACTTTGCAACACTAGTGTGATATATACTTTTCCTCACTGCTATATTATACTGTTTTGACAATATTTTTACATCGAAAATCACCTACCTAGAAGCATTATATAACTTTTATCATTTTGGAATTTAAAAAGGTCCTCACTTAATAAAAATTGTATGGTTTTGTTAGGTAATAACGCTAATAGTTTAATACGGTTTTCTGCTATTATAATTATTATATTTTAAAAAATATCAGTAAATAAACTTACGGGATCGGGGAGTGAAAAGGGGTGCTGGGTGGGGTAAAATTGGTAAAACGAGTTAATGAAACTGAACATCACATGTAAAACTAAGTAAAAATAACAGTTTTTCCTCATATTTTTAAGAAAAATATGTATTATTGTTGTGCTAACAATAAAAAGCCATTAATGCACTTTTAAGAACTATATTTCATAAAAGTAAACTATTCAAAAATACACAAAAGTACAATTAGCCATCTTAACAGAACTGTACCACCACGGCTAATCACCGCGCCAATAGTCGAATGCCTGAGTCACTAGATTTATTAATTTATGACAATCATGCTTAGGCAACCAACTATACATTATAATACAAAATATAATAAATATAAAAATTGTAAATGCACAACACTGTGCCAGTCAGTGAAAGTTGTTTTTGTGGTTATGTCTATTTTTGTTTATGTTTTTATTTTTCGTAAATTTTAATAAATATAAAATAAGATGATTTTCGCTAATTTGGGTTCTACCGTTTAAGGTAAATAAAAAGTTTTTTTACTGTCACTACAATAAATATGTCACTTGCAAAACCAATAGCAGTTTTTAGAATGACATCATAATATGTATCACACCAGTGTTGTAAAGTACTTTGCAACACTAGTGCTGTAAAGTACTTTGCAACACTAGTGTGATATAACGCATTTTCTATGCATGAAATCAGTGTGCTATTTGCTATTTTCACAAGTGGTCGTAGGAAAAGATTGTAAACGTGCTTTACGTCAGCCAGAACAAAAAACATCTGTAATCGCTGTGATATTGTTATTTAAATTAATTTGAAGTTATCGGGATGTTAACTAAAATTAAATTGAAAAAATTATGCAGTAAAGACCTTAATAAACTCTAAAATAATGAGAGTTATACAAAGGTAGGTACTAGGTAGGTGAATTTCAATATAAAAATATTGTCAAACAGTATATTATACCGCAGTAAGGAAAAGTATACAGGGTGTGTCAAGGGACACCATTAGGATCTCGGTAAGACATACAGGGTTGGTTAAATTAGGGCAAAATTACGCATTTTTATACTTAATATTTTGTTTTTAAAATTTGCAGATGTTCCGGAATTATCTGGAATAACCGACGTGAAAACAGTTATTTATATATTTTTTCATAGTTTATTTAAAAAGATATTTTAAAACAAACCACAAATTATCATTGCCAGATTCTCTTTTCTATAAAATAATGTCATTGAATTTAAAGTCGGACATTTTGTCTTTGAGACACTATCACCTTTGTTTTTTTAAAAATAGGCGGAATATTTGGTTTTAAACCTAATAATTCGTATTTTAATTCTTAATTTAACGACATATCACACTACACTTTTATGCGACGTTTCGAACTGAAAAACCATCAATCAATATTTCGCCATTATAAATATCGATTTTCCCGCAGACAGATATATATGACATTTTTGAATTTGATAGAGGCGTTTAAATAAATTAGACGCTTTATTTTATTACGTACTAGCCAGTAGTTAACTTTTTGTTTAATCATAATAAAATATAGCCTATAACACTCCTAAATGGTGTAACTTTCTAATAGTAAAGGAATTTCTATGATCGGTTCAATATTTCCGAAGATAAGCCCCTACAAATGAGTTTTTTTTTATCTTTGGACAATCCACGAAGGCTGAAAGCCTAAATACTAACGTACCGTGGGTGTCTTAAGCAGGGTAAGAGGAAGTTTGTTAACACGGGACTTAAAAACTTGAAGATTTGGGGGAAGGAAAGACCTCCGCTGGCAGGAGGTTCCACAGTCTAGAAACTCTAGGGATAAAAGAACGAACGAAATGGGAAGTTCGGGGCCTGTCCAATTGAACTGTATAGGGATGCATACGCGCGGCACCACGAGTTTCTCTGTTGGGAACCGCAAGAGGAGGGACTATACTGGACAATTCGTCGGAGCAGAAGCCGTAAAAGTATCTACAGAAGAGCGATAGATCTCCCACAGCTCGACGATGGGCAAGAGAAGGAAGTCTTTGAGTAAGTAAAGGATCATTAATAAGACGAACAGCCCTTCTTTGAATGGCATCAAGAATGCTGAGGGTTGTAGGGGATGCCATTCCCCAGACATGAGAACAATATTCCAGAGAGGGTCGAATTTGGGACACATACAAAGTGTATAAATTGGAAGGAGAAAAATACTTTTTGGCTCGGAAAAGAAATCCAAGCTTTTTTGAAGCCGCGGTGGCTATAGATACAATGTAATTATGCCAGTTAAGGTTATTCTCAAATGTGATGCCCACAAGGTTAAATGTGTCCCCGCTCTGCAAAACCTGGCCACTCATAAGCAAAGGATAAGTGTTTGATGATTTTTTCGCGACAAGGAACACGATTGTGTTTTTGGATGCATTAAATTGAACGAGATTTTTGGCGCCCCAATCCAAAATCAAATTGAGATCCTGTGAAAGAGATATCTGCATCGCCCTGCGTTTGCTTTCCAAGTCGGGTTGAGAGATTGGTTTGGGAACCTGAAAAGTGGAGTGAAGAGTACTATCGTCAGCATAACTATGCATGGGATTGGTTGTGGAAGAAAGAAGGTCGTTGATGTGAAGAAGAAACAAAGTTGGTGCTAGTACTGAACCCTGTGGCACTCCAGCATTAATTTCGTGAAAGCTTGAAGAGTGGCCATCAACAATGACTGATATACGTCGATTAGAAAGATAACTGGAGAGCCAAGAGCAGAGTTTAGTTGGAAGACCGTAGGAGGGAAGTTTATTAAGGAGTGCGTCATGCCAGACTTGGTCGAAAGCTTTAGATATATCAAGATCAACGATCTGGGACTCACCTAGAAACTCAAGAGACTTGTTCCAGTTGTGTGAAACGAACGAAAGAAGATCTGCTGTAGATCTCTTGTGACAAAATCCGTATTGCCTGTCATGTAAAATTTTATGTTTTTCTAAGTACCTAAGAATTTGTGCGTTAATGGAATTCTCCATTACTTTACAAAGCATTGAGAGGAGTGAAATGGGTCTATAGTTGGATGGAAGGGATTTAGATCCTTTCTTGGGAATAGGCTGGACACGTGCAGCTCTCCAGCTGTCTGGAAATATACCCGTGTCATAAGAAATTCGAAAGAGCCTGGTTAAAATAGGTGCAAGTTCAGGAGCACATTTTTTAAAAGGATTGCTGGTATTCCATCTAGCCCAGACGATTTCTTGGTGTTAAGAGAAGAAAGGATACGCTTAATGTGTTTTACCTTAAAAATAATATTGGGCATTTTGTGGAACTGAAACAGTTGGAATTGGATGATTGACAGGTGGATGAAGGGTTGAATTGGCAACAAATTATTTAGCAAATAGTTCGGCCTTTCCTTTAGATGTAGAAATAATTTCATCTTCCAAAGTTAATGGTGGAAAAGAACTGGTACAGAAATTTCTACTGATGTTTTTGGCAAAGGACCAGAAGGATTTGCTGCCATTTGAGCAAGAAAGTACTTTGTTTTTTATACGGTTATCAAAGGAGTCCTTGGCGTCTGAGATTGTTTGGTGGTAGTGGTTTCTTGCTTCAATGCTGGCCAGTCGGTTTTCTGGACTAGGATCCTGTAGAAACTTCTTGTGAGCACTGAACTTTTAAAATTCTAGCTTTGTCACATGTTTTAGTGAACCAAGGTTTGTGATTAGAGGGTTTGATGGTTTTCTTGGTGTAAGGTACATAGGTTTCAACGCCCAATAGAATTGACTCGGTTAGTTGGTTACAGATTTCGGAAGGATCCTGGGAAGAAAAGCAGTTAGTGTCCCAAGGGTACGTGGCGAAAAAGTCCCTAAGGCCATCCCAGTTGGCTGAGTTGTAGTGCCATACGGTGCGTGGTGGCATGGATTCATTTACATCAGGATGTACAGAGTAAGATACAGTAACCAAGCCATGATCTGAGCGATCTAGAGGGGCAGTAACAGATGCATCATAAAGTTCAGGGTTAAAAGTAAGAAAAAGATCTAAGGGGTTTGAGCTATAATTTGGCACTCTAGGAAAGTAGGTAGGAGTCATAATAAGGTTGGTAAGAGAGTTACTGACTGCGAAGATTTCGGCTGCTCTGCCTTGAGGCTCAGTTTTTGAAGAGCCTAGCCAATCCTTATTATGGACATTGAAATCGCCAAGCACGATTACTTCGGCCATTGGAAACTGGGAAATGATACTGTCGATCTTTGTTGAAAGAAAGTCAAAGAATTCGACATAGAATTGTCAGATGGAGATCGGTACAAACAACAGATAAATTTAGTAGAAGACCTAAGGGAAAGTTTGAGCCAAAGGACATCGGGCCTACCCGATTCAAGATTAAAAACTCGAGCACAAGCCAGATCGTTGCGAACGTAAGCACACACGCCCCCATGTGGGCGAAAAGGCGAAATAAGTTCGTAGCCTGGAAAGAGAAGGTGGCTGGTTGAAGTTTTAAAACTTATTTGTGTCTCCGTTAGAAACAGTATGTGGGGCTTAGATAACTCAAGGTGATGGTGAACGGAGTTTATATTGGTGTTAAGCTCACATATATTTGCAAAGGAAATTAAACCTTTCGATGAAGGCCCCCGGATGCACCCCTCGCCCGGAGATCCGAATGGAGGGGTATTTTACCTCCGGAATGTTTTACTCCCGGGTGTGCCGCCATCATTTTTACATAATTTTGGGGTGAAAGGAAAAAAAGAAAAGAAAAAAGAAGGAAGAAGGAAAACTGACTCACTTACCCAGAACCCGAAACGTCCGTTAGGACTTCACGGGTCCTTTAAAGGGTGGGTTGCAGTTAACAAACAAACGAAGTTACTAAGTTTACCTCTTTATAATATTAGTATAGATTAGCTATTATCTTCTTTGGTATAGATAAGAAAATATACAGGCTTAAACCCAAACAGTGGATTATCTCAGCCACTGTTAAATATAAATGAACCAAATTTTGTGCAAAGGTGTAACTAAATATGAAGAATTTAAAAATTATATTTCCAAGGTTGCCATGTTTATAGCCTTCTCTCTAGGTTGGGGAATTTTAAAATTTAAAATGGAACACCCTATTTTTTAATATAGTAATTAATTGCTTGTATCAACTTTATTAGGACCTGATATTATCGTTTTTTTACTCCTGTGAATTTCGAAGATATGGCGTCAAGCTTAAATACAGAAACGACCAGGTATGGTCAATTAACATATCTCAAAGAAGATCCCATCCGAAATTCGTCAAAATTAGTAAAGGGGAGTAACTGGATATTTTAAATTCAGGAATTGCACTTTTAATGGTTCATAATAATTAAATTTTCCAATTCCCTTTCCTTAACTTGTTTTTTGAATCTTGACAACGTCGCAAAATGCTATTTATTTTTGGTCAAAAATTTGAGAGGTGTTTAAAAAATAGTGTATTATTTGTGTGAAACTGACTGGTTTGTCGCAATCGGCTGACGTCTTGTCCAACAATATTTCCACTCGTGTGAGATTTGTCAGTTGCCACCCCACGACGTGTTGCTGTTTTTTTTAGTACAATTAAGTAAATATGTGTCGATGAAAGGGTTATTCAAGATATTTATCAAATGCCGTTTTTTTTTTTTAAACTTTAACGCCCTGTATCTCAGACATGAAGCAACTCCGGACATTATATAAAATTTTATTCATAAAAACATAAGACATCACCTCACCCCAAAAAATTCGTACCGTAGTTAGGAAACACTCTGTATAGACATGCGGCAGCGTTTCACGCCAAGTTCAAGCAAAGGAACTTTCTACAGCGCCGCGTATAATATTACACGAACCACTTCGTGCTACTTTTGACCCTTTCATAACTTAAAATCTATTTAATGTAAACACACATTGATCCGATGGGTTGGGTAGATCCAATCAGCTGTTTTTAGGATTCACTGGGATTGTTGTTATTTTCTAAACACGAATGATACTTTTGGCCTTCATTCATCGGCTTCGTGTCAAGACAAAACATAAGCCTTGGCTTTGTTTTGGTCGTGCAGTTATTTTTAAAGACATTTACAATCCAACCCGAGTTAAGGATCCAAACTTTTACAATTCAACCCGAGTTAAGGATCCGATCAATTTATAAACATGGGTAGAGAGCAGGCGCGGCTGGTAAGTATTTTTTTAGGTGGGTCAAATTCTTTAGGTATGTAATAATTCTTTGCTATATAACGTGTTACTTTTTTATCTTGTAAAACAATATGTCATTTTTATGGAGGGACTTTAGTAATGTGATGTTTTTACTTCTGCCGAACAAAAGTGTACCTATACAAATAACCCTTAAAAAACTATAAAATACTAAATGAACATTTTTTTATTATACAAATGCAAACAGTTTAAATGGTACCACTGTATTTTTTTATATATATTTTCAGACAGAGCTTACTTACATCTTACACATGTGTTTATACTAGAATAATATCACATTGATCCTTCTATCCTTCTGTTTGGTTAAATGTTCATATGGGTAACACAGCTGCCATGTCTTTTCTTTTTTCTTTTAAATGTTTTTATTGTATAGCGTGTAAAACAACTTTAATATTGTAAAATTTTATCAAGAAAATACTTATTTTAACAATTTACGTAGCGAAAACATTTGCAGTTTTAGCGTTTTCTCGATAGGGATGCAAAGTCTTAAAGGTTGTGATTTTATTAAGGCAACAAACAAACGAAATAATTTTTGGGGTTTCTTGACAAAAAATAAACTTAATAATGTTTTGGTGACAAATCGGCCACCTTTTAGGATATGAAAAAAATATCAATATTTAATTTTTGTTTTAAAAATTGTAGGAATCCCGAAAGCATTTTTTGACGTTTATAACATAATGTCCCAAATGACAAATATATTTCGTATTTTAAAAAACACTTCTTGTTTTAAATGTTTACCGCCAGTTCTTGTTCATAAATTATTATTAGTATTTGTACTATATAAAATACCTGGAAAACAAAAAAGCACCCGCAAATCCAATCTGAATTCTTATTGTTTGGTGGTCTGTTTAAGTTTCAGGGCAGGTTTCGGACGTCCCGTTTCTAATTGCTTTTTAAATGTTAAAGAACCACTTGCATTGTTGACCCCATTATTAATAAAAAAACGACGCAAAGATACAAGGCAACACCAACGGCCAACAAACACATTACCATAAAATAATAAATAAATAAACAAAAAGCACATAACCTAATAAAAATTAAAAAGACGGAGGGAGACGGCGACATTTACTGGGTATTTTGGGTTGCCTGCCCATAACTGATGAAACGCGCATGGTGGCGAAATGGTTTGTTTAGTTGCCGGTAGGCGGCTACGGCTAGGCGTTGACCCTTTACTATTGTATTTTGCGTATTCGTTTTTCTTTTTTGGCTTGATTCATCTTGCATTTCATTTAGAAAATCCGGCCATAGAATACACTGACCGTGTGTAGTTTTCGTTGTTTAAATTGATTATTAGGGAGTGATCTTCAATACTAAAATTATACTTGACTGTGGGCTTCGCCGCAAAAAGAATGGAGATCTAAATAAGTGCCAAGTGTTGTACAAAATCGAATTATGTATGAGATCTTAAATTAGGTTAAATTAAACTTGGCCAGTTTTCATCGGAATTAAAAATAATATTTAAATTAGTTGATTAACTGTATTTAATGATTGATGTTATAAAAGCTCACCAAGTCAATCATGACAGTCAGTTTACTGTGTTTGTGAAAAAAAATACTTCAACCTTTTTTTTATATGATATTCGTTGCAAAATAAAATTTGCATGTGTTAGAGAGTAACAAAAAAAAATAAAAACTAATACCCTGCTTAAAAATTACAAACTAAAAAAACTTCGATTGCATGTAACAGCGAGGCAGAGAATTACTATTTTATTTGGTAGGATTTATCCGGTATTTTCTGGATGAAATTCAGCAATTGATGGCTTTGTTTCAGAGATCCACCAGTGCTAAAAGCTCACAACAACACGGACATAATCCTCAGATTGCCGATGGGAAAACGAATTAGAGATATACGATGGCTGTCCGTATGGTGCCGCCGATTTACAGTAAGTGATTATTATTGCTGATAGATTATGGAAATGATTTAAGGTTATATTAATAGTAATTTACGTAACAAGTGCACAAAGTGAGACTTTTTTACTAATGGGAAGTTTGACAGCACGAGCCATTAGACGAGTGCGGCAATCCCATGAGTAAAAAAAAAGACTCCTTATGCATCTGTTACATACTATTTTTTTACGACCGTAAAAAATTCCAAAATACCATTTTATACATGTTTTATTTATCTAAACTTATTAATTTTAATATTTGCAGCACAGCCATTATATTGCAACAAAAAATCATAGCCTCCCTATGTTTTAAGAGACAATTATCCTCTTCATATCTATGCATTTATTATTTAATTTTAGAAAATTATATGTACTTACTTTTTGTAGAAATATTACTAAAACAGAATATATTCCTTTTCAATTTCTTAGTCATTTAAATCCATTAATTTTCAACAATTTCTATTAAATTTATTCGCAAACTGTCAAATTTTAAAACTAGTGAGACATGAAGTAGAAGAAATAATGACGAAATCAAAGGTAACTTGCCCGTCTGGTGCAGTTGTCGCGTTTACTTTTACATTGCATAAATTGATATTTAAGTTTATTGTAGGTAGGCATTGAAACAAAACACTAATTCAAAGTGGTTAAAAAAGCTTTAAAGTGTTTAAAAAGTTTTTTTAACACTTTATATAGTGTACTAGAATGGAGTACTTTAACTTCAAAGGTATTTTATTTCTGCTTTTCAATGTTTTTAAAATACTTATACACGTTGTGCTTTGTGTTTATAGGCAATTTAGCCACATAATACTAGAAAAAATGTCTGCATGTAAACCGGGTAGGATGACTACTGGTTGATTTTCAATATACGTCCATTTACGTTACGTTTTGTTGGCATAAAATATTAAAACACGCAAATTATATAGATATTATATGCCCACTATCATTTCGGTAATCGACGTCTAGTAAGAGGAAAGCTCACGGTGTATGTGACGGATATGGGAGGTAAGCGAAATGTGTAGTGAGAATCGACCTTTATTCGGCTCGATTTGTGTTGCTTTAAACCTTCTCCTTTACACGGATTTGAAAAAAATGTGTTTAACTTTATGAAGAGAAGAGAGAATCACCCCTTAAAGTTTGTCGGCTGAGTTACTGGGACACCCTGTATGTATGTAGGTAAATTGATTGAAACTGATAAAAACTTTGATGTCAATTGGTGGGGTTTACCGACTTTATTAAAAAGTACCTTATTTTTTAAGTTTTTGATTGTCTATAAAATTGCGCCCCGAGCTTTGCGATATCTGTTAAAATAAAAAAGTTATGATGTAAATTAAATTTTAAGTTTCAGATAAAGTAACCTCTGGCGGTATTTAAAAAAGTACTTTTATCTTAAACTTTTTGGAATCTGCAAATCTCGATTCGTGTGCAAAATGTCAACTAGATTGGTAAAAAAAAACGCAATATGGCGAAAAAACAAAAATAAAAATTGAACTTTTAACCTCTGTAACTTGGTAACCAGGGAGATTTCGACATTTTCTCAAAGAACTTATTAACATAATTTTACATTGCAGAATGACCCTTTAAATTTTTCATATGCATTTTTCGAACACCCCGTGTACTAAGAAGAACTATTATGTCCTTGCATAATAAAATTAAAGTTAAGATTACTTTTAAAGAAATAAAACAATAAAGTATGCAATTTTGTTTATTTAAAATTCTTTTTAATTTTTTTATGCTAAAATTTAAGTTTTCATATGGTACATTGTACATTTCTCTTATTTTAATAACACTAAATTTAAAAACTTTATTTAAAGTTGTCCTAAAAACTTATAATCACGAAATGTGTTGCACTAATGTAATAACCCAAATTTACATCATACTCGTAAAAAAAACAAAAACACATTTTTGGGTAAATATTCAAATTTGCATTTCGGAAAAAAAACATCTTTTGTTGTGCCTCACTCTTTGATGATCGCCGCCACTCAGCTTGCTCGCTCACTTGATTCCGTAAATTTGAGTAAGTAGTGTAATTTAATTTTAATATAGGCCCTATATGGTGGATGGCTCTAACTTTTGCTTGCTGCTAGTATTGCAAAAAATTAAGGCATTCTCCTAAATAAGGCCCATAGACAAAATGTTGGTTTAAAGAAAAAACCAAGTAAAATTTTGTAAACATATCATTTTATATTGAAGGAATGTCAGAGAAACGTCAACAACAACGCACAGCGTTGCCTAATCGCTACAAAAGTGTTAGGATTTATAGTATAAAACATGACGGTTTATTTTAAATGATCTTCGGAAAAAAAGGCCTATAGACCAATAGGCCCCTTTTTAGGGGAATGCCTCAATTACACATACGCACCAAAACACTACTTTAAAATGAAGTACTTTTAAACGCGGCCCGCGAACGTATTTGCACACTGATGTTTGGCCCGCAACATATCAAAGGTTACCCATACCTGCTTTAGGATATTCACAATATTAACAAAAGATTTTAAAAAATAATCTAACTTTAGTGAAACTATTATTTTGTAAATAACGTATAGCTTAAAAAGCCGTATTTTTTTCTTTAACCTTGTATGTCGAAAAATTTTCATTGTCAAATAATGCTCTTACATGCCATGCAGTCAATTTTTCCGAGATTAATAATTCCATTTTCATTAAGACTAAATTTTAAGGTTGTACAAAAATATACAGGGGTTTCATTTAAAATTACAAAGTTGTTCTATACCGGAAAATCGGCCATTTTGTTTTGTTAATTCAACGGAATGTCACAACCAAATGGCAAGGATATACACTACCGGTCAAAGCTTTTTGCCCACCCTACAGTTTGTGTGATACACATCAAATAAAAACAATGCGATCGATTTTGATATTTATCTTTTAAATAACATATAAAGATAATAATATAGTAATAATAAAACTACAGTCTGTAATTGTTACATATCTAAAATTTTGATTAATCGATGTAACCCCCTGTTGCTCTTATGATTTCGGTGCACAATCTTGGCATTCTCTGTAAGAATTTCAACAACCACACACAAGACCACGATTAGGTCTATTTGGTTCCATTCGTTTCCAAGGATATTTCAAAGGTGTGAACTCAATCGGGTTGATGTCAGGCGACTGTGATGGCCAAATTATTACTTTCAGTACATTCTTCCTTTCCAATTCTATTAAATACTCTTTGCACAACTTTGAGAAATGCTTGGAATCGTTGTCATGCTGGAAGATAAATTTTCTGCCGATCAGGCGTTGACCGGAACGTACTACATTTTTCTTTAATATTTGTTCATAGCCTTCTTTCTTCAAAATTCCCTTCAATTTTTACCAGGTCTTCAGTCGCCCGTCCTCCAAAACATCCCCAAACCATCACCGAGCCTCCGCCGTGTTTTACTGTTGGGATTACACATGGATCTAACGTACGTTCTTTCTTTGACCTGCGCACAAAGACTCTTCTCTTAGACCCAAAAACCTTAAACTTTGACTCATCACTCCATAAAACTCTCTCACACTGTTCATGCGTCCAATTTTTATGTTCTTTGGCCCACTTGCAACCTTTTAATTTTATTTTGACGTCTTAAAAGAGGTTTCTTCACTGCCACCCTTCCAAAAGGCCAGCTTCTCTCAATCTCCTTTTGACTATAGAAGTACTCAAAGGCGGATCCCTAGATTCATTGATTTGAGTTGTTATCTCTGGACCCGTAAGTCGTCGATCACGTTTACTGATCAATATAATACGTTTATCTTCAGCTGTTGTGGTTTTTCGAGATCGCACTGAACGTTTTCTATTTCCAAAGCTCCTGGTGGATGCATATTTTTCACGTTGTAGTCCACGGTACGTCTAGGTATTTTTAATTCGGCAGCAATAGTACGGTTACTTTTGCCTAGATTATGAAGACTTGCGATTAATGCACGAGTTTCAACCGATGGGTCTTTGGTTTTACCCATTTTAAAACTTATAAGTCTGAATTTGCGGAAACAATTCGTGTACGAACTTCACAAAAAGATGTCTTGGTACAAAAAGTATAAATCACAGCACGTTCTTACGTCTCACAGGGCTAACTGGGAGTAAACTACAAGCATACACAGAACAAATAATTTACAGTTAAAGAATAAGAAACAAATCAGCCGGCACTTTCAAGTTTTACCTTGTCGCACTCACCGACAAAATATAAACATGCACTCGTACAAAGTAAACAAATAATGGGCACTATTATTTTTGGTTTGTAAAACATCGTTTCGACCTTCGCATAACAATATGAAAAGAAAATTTGCTAAAGTGTATTATTTTGAAATTTAATAAATGGAGTATGGGGTGGGCAAAAAAATTTGACCGGTAGTGTATGAAATAATATATTTTTTAAATCTATTCCCTTCTGCGTAAACCTCATCTTGATAATTTTATTTGTTTTAAAGTTATTCGCGATTAAAATGGGTCAAAATATAGTCGGACACCCTGTAATAAAAAAATATTTCCGTGTGACGCCGTCTTAAGTGGACACACTAAAGAACATATCTAAAAATGTATTGTCCTGTCTTACTTCCCATTTCCCCACAATAGTAGAAAATGTAAAATTTTGACAAGGTCTAGTGAACGCATACGCTTTCCCTTTTATAAAACTTTAGTTTCGCTCAAACTCAAGCTTCCATAACACCCTTTAGTGTTTCGCGTATATAATCGGACAGTTTCCCGCGTTGGATGGATTCATCTCCGAGTGACTGGGCCTGTTGTGTCCGTCATGCTAAACTGGTTCCATTTACTTCCAGGCAGTAAATCATAACAACGCCCGTCTCTCATAACTCATGATTCTCCCCCGCAATTTATTGCATATTAGATAAAATGCTAATTTTAGCCTCTTTATAGAGGTGCTCATTTGTTTGACGCTCCCTCGTTCTTAGCTATACTCACTTTAAAAAGTAAAACGAAAAAAACTTATATTTTTCTTTAAAGACAACGTGTTTTGATATCTTGTTACAATACTAAAATTAGCATTTATAAAAATGGTAATAAAAAAAAATAAAAAATAGGAACAGTTCATGGCACTAAATCTGCAGTGCATTTCTTTAATGCACCTCCCTCCTTTAATTTTTAAACGGATCAATTTAAAAAAGTTGAACTTTTGGATATATTATGAAATTGATGCATAAATACCATACTTAAAAGTAACATTGACAGATGAAAATTTCAAGATTGCGGCTGGGCACCATCTTGGAAAAAGGTTAAATGGAAAGGGGTCTTGTGGCACATTATTTTAAAGCTCCTGACGAGTACTTTATAACCCCAGAATATAAAGTCAATTTCTTTACCTTATACAAAAAGGTACCAAATATCTCATTTGGAAGGCCATATTTCCAAAACTAATAAAGTTAGATGTACTTGATGTGATATTGATTTGATTTTTATGGTAAAATAATATACAGGGTGCTTCATTAAATAATATATACTTTTTTTCTACCCTGTATATTACCACCAGTATCACTATCGAAGGATCTTTAAAAGAGCCTTAAGAAAGCACCACATTATTATCTTACTTTATTAGTTTTGAAAATAAGATCATGCAAATCAGGTATTTAGGTAATTTATAAAGTATCGCTATTTTGTATTCGGTAAAGGTATTGACTTTATATTCTAGGGTTATAAAGTACTTGTCAGGAGCTTTAAAATAATGTGCTACAAGACCCCTCTTTTCATTTATTTTTTTTTCCAAGATGACTGCAAGCCGCCATCTTGAAATTTCCATGTGTCAATTTTACTCTAAAATATAGTATTTATGCATCAATTTCATATCTCAGTTAACCTTTTTCAAATTAATTATTTTAAAACAATAAAAATGGGGAGGAAAATTTAAAAAATGCACTGCCAATTCAACCCTTGGCCATTCTGTAAATCATCCAATTCCAGCTGGGGTTCCCCATAAAATGCCCGATATTATTTTTAAGGTAAAACACATCGCCTGGGCTGGCCGGCATACCAGCAGTCGTTTTAAAAAATGTGCTCCAGATTTTGCACCAATCTTAACTCGGCTCTTTCGAATTTCTTACGACACAGGTATCTTTCCGGAAAGCTGGAAAGCTGCACGTGTTCAACCTATTCCCAAGAAAGGATCTAAATCTCATTCCCTCTAACTATAGACCAATTTTAATACTCTCAGTTCTTGTAAAGTAATGGAAAAATTAATTTATCCACAAATTATTAAGTATTTAGAAAAACACAAAATTTTGCATGACAGGCAGTATGGATTTCGCCACAAAAGATCAACAGCTGCATAAGTCTCTTAAGTTTCTACGTGAGTCCCAGATTGTTGCTCTTGATATATCCAAAGCTTTTGACCAGGTCTGGCATGCCGCACTCCTTAATAAACTTCCCTCCTATGGTCATTTCAACTAAACTTTAAACTTGGCTCTCTAGTTATCTTTCTGATCGACGTATATCAGTTATTGTGGACGGCGATTCTTCAAGCTTCTCACCAAGTAAATGCTGGAGTCCTCAGGGCTCAGTTCTTGCACCAACATTGTTTCTTCTTCACATCAACGACCTTCTCTTGTCCACAACTAATTCCATTCATAGTTTCACCGATGATAGTACTCTTCACTCCAGTTTTCAGGTTCCTAACCCATCACTAAACCTGACTTGGAAAACAAATGCAGAGCGATACATATATTTTTTCGCAGGATCTTAATTTAATATTAGATTGGGGCGCGAAAAATCTCGTCCATTTTAATGCACCCAAAACACAATCATGTTCCTTGTCGCGAAAACAGTCATCAAATACCCATCCTCTACTTATGAGCGACCAAGTTTTACAGAGCAAAGACACCTTCAATCTTGTGGGCGTCACATTTGAAAGTAACCTTAACTGGCATAAACACATTGTATCTATAGCCACGGCAGCTTCAAAAGCTTGGATTTCTCTTTCGAGTAAAAAAGTATTTTTCCCCTTCTAATTTTTACACTTTATTTGTGTCCCAAATCCGACCTCCCTTGAAATATTGTTCTCATATTTCGGGCATGGCGTTCCACCACAACCCTAGGCATTCTTGATTCCATCCAAAGAAGAGCTATTCGTTTCAATAATGATCCTCCAAAGGGTAAACTACCTTCATTTTTCATTTTTAGGCAAAATATCATTTATGTAATTTATTTCCAACAGAATTTTAAATAACTGTATTACTGGTAAAGTGGTATCAAAAAGTTGCATAAAACTGATTTTGGAGTTATTAAAAATTAATAATTACAATTTTTTCTTAAAAAAAAAATCTAAAAACTTTTATTATTTGTTTTTCAAACACCTGCTTTCTCAAAATTCTTACACAACAAAATTTTTTAGCTGTAAACTAATGTAATTAAAGTCTTTTCGTCAAATCATGGAGTTCAATAAAATTTTGTACACTATACACTTCATTCTAAGTAAATTTCCTAATGACTTTTGCTTAAAAATGAAGAATAAAGGTAGGTTACTTTTGGAAAAAATCATTGCAAATTTTTGCAAACTCTGTAGACAAAATCTACAATTTTTTGTTTTTGAAGCATATTTTCATTACAAGCAAAAATTTTTATAAAACCAAATATTTTTGTTCGAGTTGCCATCTTATAATCCCCATCTGTATACTGACTCAGTCCTAAATCACCTTCGGATTCTGAAAATAATATGAAAAAAGTACGGTTTTATTTAAAACAGACCGGATGGTCGTTTTTAAACAAGATACTTTAAAACAGATACCTCTTTTTAATTTGTACCCAATTTTTGTTACATTGTATTTGAAAATTTTACGAGTAAGTTTGACACAAATATTTGATGTAAAAATACCACCTATAACTTAAAAATATTTACTCAAAAAAAAGTAAGTCATCAAATCTCTTTAATAATTAACTTTTCCACAATCATCTTCGTATTGTCCGTAATTATTCATTGCATCCCATCAACGCCAGACGCAGCACACACAGACACTTGCATTGTCAACGTTTCCGCTCGCCTTTTTGTTTTTGGCGGCAATCTAATTTGCTTTAAGTGCGCTAGCATTTACGAGATGACTCGTGTTGCTGTAATAGACAGTTGTTTCCTAATTGACATTTGATCGGGTTTTATGGTTGTTTTAATAAAAGTTCATTTTTTTCTTTAAATTTTATTAGGTATGAATTAACCCAATAATAGAAAAATGTGCACGACTATGGTAAAGTACCCAGTTACAGACCAGCTGTTTAGACAAGTTTATTTATTTTAGGTTTTGATTTTTAAGTTCCTTATATAAGAAAACCAGCAATTTGCTTCATATATTGTTTAATAAGATTTTACATTAAGGAAATTATTATGTAACATAATATAAAGTCACAAATAAAATATTTAAGTCTACACGTACCGGGACACATATTACTGACCAGTGAAAATTTGTCAAAACCAATTAGCGACTGATGTTTAAACCCACTATTGACTTTTGGAAGTTGTTTAAATATTGTTTATATTATTTTTCAATATATTTATTTATTTATTGGTTGGCAGCATGAATACAAACAGGTAGGAACCCAAAAGAGTATCCACAAAATTACATATATTATATATAGGGTTTTTCATTTTTAACGCTCTTTGTTTGACAAGAGCGCATGACCAAGGCAAGAATGAAACAGACGTTTTAATTTCAGCGAAGTACTCCGTCAGTAGTGATATTTTAATATGAAGCGTACACGATTGATGAAAGCGTAAAAATCGTTAAAACTTCTTATCAAAATCAGTGTTCCGTGCACTGCGTTAAATTTATAGTATTTCCACCTAGGTCCTGTGGGGCTACATCAAATTTCGAGTATATGCAGACAAACTACAAACGATTGCCGCCTTAAATGCCAACATAACTCACACCATTGGTGAGATTGGGCCAAGTTGGATCAGAATTTCATTAAAAATTGGATCTCTAGGATTTGAATGGCTCAGCAAAACCGCGGCGGTCATTTGGCTGATATAATTTTTAAAATTTAATATTATCAAATATTTATTTTAATTTAATTATTAAAATAAAAATACAGCCATTGCAATACAATTTTCATGTTTTGTTTAATTTTTTCCTTTACTTAGGCATATAAAGATAAATAATAGATTAATTATAATTAAAATATCTAAATAAAAGGAATTAATGAAAAAAAGATGGTAATTAAACAAACCGTGAACAGGTAAAATATATTATTCAGAGCATTATTTTAAAAATATACTTTTTTACATTTATTTAATAAATTATGGCATTACATCATTATAGTAAAAACTATAAAATATTTATTATTTTTCAATAAAGAAAAATAGTAATAAACATTTATTAAATATTTTCTAAAAATTAACTTACTTGTAGGTTATAAGCCTCCTGCCACACTAATACATCTTAATCCACCTAGCAGTTGAAATAGACTTAAGCAACTGGGTGTGTATCCTGGTACTACTAAAAATAATATTACTGTTATTATTAAACACGGCCGTCCAGAATTTGCACTTCTGCAGTTCATTGTGAACAGCCCGTGATTCTGGCCACTTGATATTATGATAATGAGACCAAACATGATCAGCAATCCTAGAGTTTGATGTCTTGCCCCTCCATGTATGTTGTCTGGACTCTGCAAGTCCTACATTTAAATAGAGTTTTGTTTCTCTAATGTTGTTTATTAGGTGCGTAAGAAATAAAAATGATATTATTTAAAATTTGCCAGAGACATGTATTCTTTATAAGAGTTAGTGTTATCAGTTTCTACAGTATTTAAAAATTGTGTGTCATATATTAGAATGTTATGAAAATATTTAAAAGCCACCATTAGTTTTATGATTAAATGTGGGATTAGCCTCCTAATAAACATTAAACACTGTAAGTATAAAAAAGTGTTCCTGATAAATATTGTTTGAAACTATAAAACTTGTTAATTGATAGTTGTTCTCTCACTGGCATTTAGTAGACTTTATTATTGTTTAAATAAAGCTAATATTCGTTTATTTGGGTAGAACTAAAAATTAATTAAAGTAACAATAGAGAATTAAACCCGATTAGACTTCGTATATTTTGGCTGCATTAAAGTCAACAATAATTACTTTAACAATGCAATATAATTTTCTTGAACCTTTAATAGTACGGGAAGTGGATTAAGTAGGAACAAAGTTAAAGTTTTGTGTGCCTAATAATATGCTGTTTGGGAAGTTTTAAATTTTCGGAGATATCCGGAAAAAAACCGAAAAGTTTAAAATGTGTTCTTTCTTTCTGATCTTAAATGTGCTAATTAATTTAAAAGCCGATTAATACAAATTTATTGATGTGATGTTTTTAAAAATTTTGATGAAAATAATTAGCTCTTCATTATAGGTGATTAAATTACTTTAAAAAAAACAAGCAGAAGCGTGGCGAGCGTGGTGCAGGGGCTAACGTGCCAGCCTCTTACTGCAGCGATCCGGGTTCGAATCTCGGAATCGGATATCGGATTTTTAATTGCTCGCCACCTCACAGTTGGCAATGGTGGTGGCACTACCGCGTTGTCTAAAAGGTGCTGTGAAATGCAACTGCATGTTTATGTGCTTGGATAACTTTGACGGAAATCAAAAATGGGTTAAACATCCAATAACCCGGCACTCACGGTATACTGGTATTCAGGCATAAGCCTTCGTAAGATGTGATAAAGATTTTAAAAAACTTACAAAACCCCTCTAGCATCACTAACTTACATTTTGTAAAAACGTTCTTGCAGCGGGACTCCGTGCTCTATAGAATTCTACACCTCGCTTTCTATCGTAGATTTCTACTCGAGAAGTCGATAATTGCACTTTTGGTACTCTGTGTCACAATAGACTAAACATCGGAAATGTTCGTAAAATGTCTATATGTGTACTAATACTTCTCTGTTTAACTGTGCAAGATGAAAAAGGACACACATTATTTACAGCTATTGCGAATTAGATTTTCGGAATATCCATATTGAGCAATTGAGTTTTTAATTATTTTTTTACCACGGAACATAATAGGGTTAGGTTTTTAATCGATTATTATATAATGTATTTAATATTAACACTGTCATTAGCAGTTATTATGTCAATCGGATACTCCCTCCTTTTATAAAATTAAATTTTTCTAAAGAATAATTTAACCTATTTTTCAAATAATTAGATATCAATGTTTCCTACTGTGAATAATTTAAATCAAGTAAAGCAAAAATATGTGACCAATTTATCTAAACTAAAAAATTCAATAACAAATTAGCATCATACAATTGTAAATCTTTGTTTTTCTTAACATTGATGATATGATGGTAAGATCCCTTATCTGCGCAATTGCAAAATAACTGAGAAAGCATGATTATGCGCAAATTAATGATCAAACCGTCCGTCATAACGTCAGTCTTAAAAGGAAAGACATCCACCATCCACTTAATTGTTTATTTAAGCTTTTATGATATTTTAGATAAATTACCATCAAAAATTATTAAAAGATGTTTTATTTGTTGTTTGATTTACCTGAGTAAAAAGGAAGCTAAAACAAGTTCCGTATGAAAGTTGTTATTGTACAAGTAAATTATTAAATCATTACTTATGATTCGTACATTTTTAAGTGATTATTTTTTTACTAAGTGGCCATATAAAAAAAATAATTTAAAATCCGATTTTAAATAAGACCAGCAAATAAACAAATTTTACTTTTTCGGATTGGTCCGAATATCTTTGGAAAAACTTTCTAAATAGCATATTACTAGGCACAAAAAATCTCAACTTTGTTCTTCTCTAACTGACTAAAAAAATTTCATATAAACATGGGTCCGCAAATTCCTTGTTTTCAAGAATATCAGGACCGTATTTAAAAAAATGAAGCTAATAATGGTCACACAAAAACGAAACGTCGCCTATCAAATAAAATAGCTCCATTTGATAGAGCAGAAAAAATAACACTGCAAAACTGCAAAATATTTTAAATAATATCTGGGAATTTTAAAATTTTCTAAAATAACATATCTCTAGGCACATAAAATGTTAAGTTTATTTTCATTTTAACGACTTCGTATATTTTACCATTTGCCAATACTGGCCCCCTTATCTTAAACTTTGTATAAAGGGTGTTACAGAATGTTGCTAATCAAATTTTAGCGCCGATTTAACTATTTAAAATATGAAAAAACGTTTATATAAACATGAATCCAAATTCCTTGTTCTTAAGATATAGGGTGTTAAACTTGTAAAAAAATGTGTTTTTTTTTTAATAACTTTGTTTTAATTTTGCAATAATATTTATGGCATTAAGGGGTAATTTGTTACCCACCTAATTACGTTTAATGAGTCGGGTGTCGTTTTAAGCGGCAACTGAAGGAATACCTATAAACAAAAACGGTAGGCCACTGACTGTGTCAATGTGTAAAAAAATTTGTGTCTTCCTTAGGTTCAGCCAATAAAAATAAAGTTTTTATGTCTTTAATTTTTTTCCTATTTAATTAAAACAAAAAAAAACTACTAAATTGTATATTTTTAGACCAAAAAATACACTAAAAAGCACAGAAATGTCTAATTTGATTGGTTTGAAGCACTACATACTATAAAATTATCACATTTGTATAAAAAGTCCAGTTATTTTTTAATACACACAACTGTATTTACGCGCTGTATTAAGAACCTTAAAAGAAGAAAAAAACATTTTACTAACCAGAACTAACCATGACCGCCCCAATGTATTTTGCATGTCCGTCTGTAGTGCTTCAGACCAATCAAGTTACAAGTCCCTGTGCTTTTAACTGTAGTCTAAAAAAAGCATTTCGGGAATTTTCTCTGTTTAAAATCAGGTTTTATTTTTTTTATTAGAAAAAATGTTCAAGAACCATAAATTTTTATTTAATTAAGGTTTATATCTAGCCTAATAATTTTTATTTAAATAATCTTAAAAGCAAAAACTTTCCGGAGCCATATTTAAAAAAACTTTTCTTTATATTTTCTGATGTAGAATCTGCCCTTAAGTTTTCTTAACAATACTCTGTAACATCATGTATTATTAAAAATCGAAAATAAAGGTAATACAATATGTTGTTTTGCCTGATAAATTAGGTTTTATATCCCGTGAAAAAGAACTACAGGCGGTCTGAACTTTGGACCACACAATCACTAGGGTAAAATTGGCACTTGGATCTTGGATCTTATATTGCGATATTGGCGCTGCCATATAGAATAAATTAATAGACAAAAAACAAAAATTTATAATATGACTGTTAGATTACTTAGCACTTTCACTCTTCAATGTGTTTTAAGCAATTAAAATTTTCATTATTTTGAATATTATGACAGCATTTAGATACTATACTAAAACAATTTTTGCTTTTAGTGCGCTAACATTTACGAGATTAATCGTGTTGCTATAATAAGCAGTTGCTTTCGTATTGTGGTTTTATGGTTGCTTTAGTTAAACTTTTTTTAAATTTTAATGGATAACTTTAATTGAAAAGTTCAAAAAACAGAACTTGTAATAAAAATATATTTTTTTTAATTGAAGGCGGTAATAGTATGTTTCCTACGTAGAGGTGACAGTGCCACTTTTCCGTGCAAGACTCCAGTGGACCAAACGACGCATGGCGACGTTAAGGTTTATAATTTTTTTATTATTATCTTCAAAAACTTTAACCGATTTACATTAAACTTAGTACACCTATTTTATGTAAGAAGGCGTTCGTAAAGCTCTACCTAGATTAAGATTATTGGGTCCATTGGCGTCTTAGTGGACACCACAGCCAATAATATTGAGAAAAAAGTAAGCCACTGACTCTTTACAAAGTTTTTATTTTTTTTTTGCTGATTAAGCAATATGCAACTTTTAGTTTTCTGAATTTTGTTCGTATCTAGCTTGGTTTTTGGAAAAAAATTAAAACCACCTTAATTTCTTTTAAAAAGTATCCCTAGACAATATGGCAAAAAAACAAAAATAGATAATTATTAACCTTAAAATAAATAGCAGTGGTGTATTTTATCGAAAATCGTCATTTTCGGTAATAACTAAAGTCACAATTGTTTATTTTTAAATTTTGGATTTTGTTTTATCAGCAGTTTTTGGATACTTTTGAGTATCACTTAAAGTGTATTTTTTTCACGAAAACATAGCTAAATATGAACAAAATATAAGGAACCAGAGAGTTGCATTTGTATTCGCTTAATCTGAAAAAAATAAAACTGCACCCAATAATCCTAATCTAGGTAGAGTTTTACAAGCGTCTTATTACATTATTAGCTTTTTCGTCCAAACTGGTTAAAGCGTTTTTAAGATATTTAAAAATACCTACTTTTTTAAGAACTTTAACGCTATGTAACTAAAGCAAGTCCGGACATATGTTCTTAGTCACCTTTTTTTTATAAAAAACATTAAAAATCACGCTCTTAAGTTTTGTACCGTAGTTAGGAAACACCATGTATATTGTGTTGAATACATCACATATTAAACAATATTTTTTATTTTTTTTTAATTAAACATTACACACGCACACAAAAAAGTATTCTGAACTGGAACCGGGACATAGTGTTTCCTGTGTATTTCGATGCGCTGATTCCGAATCTGAAGCCCGTTTTGGTCCAGCACGTCCCACTTTTTTAAATTAAAAATATACCCTTCAACATGACCAAATTTTGAGGTTATATTTGCAAAGTATAAAAACTGGGACGTGCTGGACCAAAACGGGCTTCAGATTCGTATTCAGCGAATCGAAATACACAAGAAACACTATGTCTCGGTTCCAGTTCAGAATACTTTTTTTTGTGTGCCTGTGTTATCAAAACAAATTAGTAAACTTACTAAGTAAACAAGTTTTAAATAAATAGGTAATACAAAATGGTACATGATCAATCTCAATGTCCCATGGCCATAAGAATGGATATCGCTGAAAGAACCAGAACTAACTTTTACATCTAAGTGTTGCAATATTATGAAAACTTTAAACAAAGTTTTTGACTCAATTTCTGGTTTTATTTATATTTATTTAAGTTAAATAAGGTTATTCTATAAAGTTTTTATTTTTCAAGATAAAATATAAATTTTTAGGATTCGAATATGTGACATAATATACCTTGTTTAATCGATTTGTCTATCATTTGTTAAAAAGTTGGCCTAAAAGACTTGTTACTAAATTAGAATACAGGGTTTTTTCTAACCACAGTACCAAACTTCAAAGGGTGTTTTTTTATATTTTATCAAAACATTTTCTATAAACCTATGTCTTGAGTTGCTTCGTTTCTGAGATCCGTGGCGTTAAATTAAAAAAGGCGGTATTTTGTAAATATCTTAAATACGAAGCCAGGTACGGAATGTACGACACTTAAAAGTTGTATTTCTAGTCGCTTTATAGGAAAAATATATAAAAAGTCAGTGCCTACATCTTTTTCTCAATAATATTGACCCCAGTAAGAAGCCACTGGATCCAATAAAATCAACTTAGTTAAAGCTTTGCAAGCGCTTTATTACATTAAACAAATAATGTACCTACTAAATTTAAACCAAATTGTATTTAGGATATTTATAAAATTTCGAATTTTTAAAAATCTTTAACGCCCTATATCTCAGAAACGAAGCAACTTCGTACCTACTTTTATAGGAACTCTTATTTATAAAATGACATAATAAATCACTCTTCAAAGTTTCGTACCGTAGTTAGGAAATTACCGGTATAATAATATAAAAACAAGTCTTTTTAAGCCACAAGCAGCTATTTTTCTGAAAGTATTTTCTTATCCAATGGGACTTCTTAAGAGGTACTTTTTTTAGTAAAGTTTCCCATTTGGTAAGCACTTTCGAAGTCTTATTTCGATGTCATTTTTATTCCTAATTTAATAAAGATATTACAAAAGAAAACCGACTCTAAGAAACACTCAGTATTAATTAGACTTAAGGAACAATTGGATAAAAAGCAAACAAATATTTTTTTTGAAAAGGTAAAAAACAAAAAAATATTGTTAATGATATTCTTTTCATATAATAAGTGCCTTTAATAAATAATTTAAAATCTGCAATAATTGTGCAATCTTAAGTTAAATCCAATATACACTTTTATATAATTTACGTTAACCAGTAAGAGGAAATAAATATAGGAATATAAGCTAATGCTTGTCAAGTCATAACATATTGTGAAAATTGTTAGTTAAAAAAATGTATACAAATATGATATACCAAAATACAACATGACCATATGTTAATTTTTATTTTACCAGCATCATATAAAAATGCAAAACAGGACTGTCACTTTTTAAAAAGAACAAATAAAATTGTAAATGTTATGTTTTTTAAACCGTCAGTATTTTTAATATATTTGTTTTGTTACATTTAAAACAATGTTCGTAACGTAAGTAGTTGTCTTTGATATCCTTATTCTCGTGTTTATAATTAACATCATAATATTTAAAGCATTTTTTAATCATAATATTACATCATTTAAAACATCATTTTTCTTTGTATTAGGTAAATAAAGTTTTCAGTTAAAATAATCACATTTTTAAAGTTACAGTAATGGAGACGAAGGTATATCAAAAAGTCAAAGTTATAATATATTTTTCAATACCTCGGAAAAAGGGGGAAAGCGGGTAGCCATTTTAACAAATAGGTTTTAACGCATTGAGCCTGTGAGTGGCTCCGAGCGCAGGTCGATAATATGAAACTGTAACGCCAAGTACAACCTTCTGTTTGCCGGGAAGATGGAAATTCAACTTTAAATACTGCAGACGTTTGGCGTGAAAAAGGACAGAAAGCGAACGTCTTACTAAAATTCATACTATTACTAGAATGCGTTAGGTAATGGAAGAAAATAAAGCCGATTTATATTTCCCAGGGATGCCGACATCGTTGTATAAATAATATCAGGCAATTACAGTAGGAGTTTGTTGAGTATTTAAATATTTAGGTTAAAAGTTTATATTTCTTAGGTTTGTAAAATATTTGTACGTTCATAGGCGACCTAAAAATAGAATTAATTGACATTGTACAGGGTGTTTTTTTTGCTTGGGATTATAGGGTATGGGCCAAACGGTAAGAGATAGAAAAAACTAAGATACGTATGTTTAGTTCAATGGCGCAATCAGATCCACGCTAACTAACTACAAGGTGATTCTCGAAACTCATCGATTTTTATTATGTCTTATTACTTAGACATTTATGGGGATAAAAACACACTTTAAATATAAAAGTTTTATAACTTCTTACGTAGAATCCAGTGGCGTAGCTAAAATGAATATGAATGTTTGAGATTGCATTTTTTTTGTTACATACCAATATATAAGTTATATTTTGCATTGTTGTAAACAGAAAAACTAACAAAAAAAAGTAAAAACAAAAATACTTGGACATGGCTGATATAAATATTCATTTATTCTTAAAAGGGTATATATATATATATATATATATATATATATATATATATATATATATATATATATATATATATATATATATATATATATATATATATTAGAGTGACCACAAAAATCGATGTCGGAATTTTGTTCGTCTTATAATTGCTATTATAAATGAGTCCATCTTTTTGTGGTTGTGATTGTTTTGGGTAATAAATGTTATATTAGGGTGA